>RWGZ01001081.1:275919-323150 GCA_009725065.1 Utricularia reniformis
AATAGCGGACGCCGGCACATTCATCTCCGCCGGAAGGAAACAGGGAACATCTTCCCGTCCCTTCCAGATAGAGTAATGCGCCGGGATTGAAAACCTAGACCTAAATTCCTCAATGTCTAACTCAGACATTGAGGGATAACGCGTTTTATGAGGAGCCATAAGCGGTTACCTTAGAAAGAAAAGATTGAGTGGTGGTTTGGCGAAACAGCGGTTTAAGGCACAGAGCTTGACTGCAAGTTTTTCTCACGAGAATGACGATGAGAATAAACAGTGCCCAGAACCCCGATTTAAATATTAATATCCCAACCAATGGTGTGCTGCCACGTAATACTGTCCACAACTGTGACAGTACGAACTGTACTCATCACGCCTTTTGAACTTTCGAATATGAAGAGGCGCGGGCTAGGATATTAATATTTAAAGAGTATCAAGGGTAAAAAGATAATTTAAGCCGATGTTAGTAAATTTTAAGCATAATCCGCCCCTGCTCTAAGGCAAAGATCGGTCCCCTGGACTCTCACTATCTACAGGTACGGTCCCCAGTTATCATGAATATATAAACATCATGTGATCGGCCTTGTATCACCTCTGCGATCGGCAATCAAGCCCGAGGGGCTAGTGATGAGAACTCTGGGACCGGGTACCCTGTAATGGGTGAGGCCCGATTACAGTTGGGCCAACTTAAATAATCAAAATGAACACTTACAGCCCACTTACACCTCTAGGAAGAGCAGCCCGATGTTCAACACGGAGGACCGAAGATAACCTTAGTAAAAATAAGCGTTATCTGCCAGCTGGCTCCGGAGTTCGGTACGAACGGTTATAAAACAGCTACAGGCTCACGCGTTCCACGCTTCGGGCCCTGTCACGTTTATCACGCTTCGGGCCCGATCACGCAGACCACGCATCGGTCCCAGCCTCGTTTTACATCCTGCGACAAAAACCTCTAACAAACTTGTCAGAGGCGGTTACAGGACGTGGATTACACTCGCCGGCAACTCTATAAATACAGGGCAAGACGAAGGAAAAGACAGGACCTTTTGGACGCAGAAGAACAGGCTGTTACGCTGCCGAATTCTTCTTGCTTTCTTTACCTCGTCATTTTCATTAGCCTGGTTTGTATAAACTTTGTTTCATTTCTTTAGTGAGCAGATTAAGAGCATAATCAGCTCTTAGTCGAGTGGTTTTCACCCCAATTCACGGGGTTTCCACTATATATTGCTGTGTATTTACTTTGGTTTTCAGCTTTTAATCGTCTTCCCCATTTTAAAGAAATCAGAACCGAGTTCGTTTGTTGAACGAACCGGACGACTGTTGGTACCCCCTATAAAGAGACCATAACATCTCCCAAATACCAAGAATATCAACACTTTATCTTTTACTTTCACCTTTGTCCAAAGGTGAATAAATGTGTCTTGGATTTATTAGAAATGTGACTAGTCATGTCATAGATATGTGTATTTATTTGTTGTGTTGCAATTATTTTAGAATCTCCCAAATACCAAGAATATCAACACCTTATCTTATACTTTCACCTTTGTCCAAAGGTGAATAAATGTGTCTTGGATTTATTAGAAATGTGACTAGTCATGACATAGATATGTGTGTTTATTTGTTGTGTTGCAATTATTTTCGAATCTCCTAAATACCAAGAATATCAACACCTTATCTTTTACTTTCACCTTTGTCCAAATGTGAATAAATGTGTCTTGGATTTATGTTTATAATAGGTGTTAGTAACAAAGTAATTTACAACACTTCTCTACAATTCCTTCATAAATTTTCTTGCAAAGAAAAATGTCAGACAATCTTCCTCATTTTATACCGTTTGGCCCTGGTTCCATTGGGGACAAAATAATCCCAGTTGTTACCGAAATTTTACGTGTTTCTGAAGATGTAAGTAATGTATTGTTAGATTGCTTAGAAGATACTGATTCATCAACTGAAGAAGAGACACAACCCCATCAGCGGCGTCGACAACGTTGTTACATTGAACGTGGTCGAGAAGCTGGAAATATGCGGCTTATTGCCGATTATTTATGTGATCGCCCAACTTACACATCAGAGCTTTTTCGTCGACGATTTCGAATGAGAAGACATATATTCGAGCGGATCATGACGGCTATGGCCTTACATGATCCCTACTTTCAATTGTCTCAAGACGCCGCTGGCCGCACATCATTAACGACTCATCAAAAATGTACAGCGGCCATTAGAATGTTAGCTTATGGTGGTTCAGCAGACCAAGTCGATGAGTATGTTCGGATCGATGAAAATACATCAATAATTTGCTTGCGCACTTTTGTTAAGGGTTTACGTGAAGTGTTTGGCGAAGAGTATTTGCGCCGACCTACGCCGCATGATTTGTAACGATTGTTGCAATGGGCTGACATGCGTGGCTTTCCGGGTATGCTTGGAAGTATAGATTGCATGCATTGGAAGTGGAAGAATTGTCCAAATGCTTGGAAGGGTCAATTTCAAAGAGGAGATCATGCAAAACCGACTATAATGCTTAAAGCAGTTGCATCTTGGGACACTTGGATATGACATGCATTCTTTGGGATGCCGGGTTCAAACAATGACTTAAATGTGCTGAACAGATCATCTCTTTTACATGAAATACAAGAAGGTCGTGCTCTTCGAGTTGAATTCACACTGAAGAATAATCAATACACAATGGAGTATTATTTAGCTGATGGCATATATCCGGATTGACCTATTTTTGTTAAATCAATTCCACTTCCACAAGATCGCAAAGCTAGAATGTTTGCGGCTCACCAAGAGGCAGCTAAGAAAGATATAGAAAGAGCATTCGGAATTCTCCAAGCTCGTTTTGCAAAATTAGCAGGGCATGGTTGCATTACTCAAACTCAAACTGATTGTTGAACTCTATACTCAAACTCTAGCTGATATTATGTATGATTGCATTATTCTTCACAATATGATTGTTGAAGACGAGAGAGACACTTACACTGCAAATTTTAACATGAACGTCGACTATGATCATGTTACTCCTCCACTGGCCACTGAAAATGTAGAACACCGATTGGATTCTACTGCTCAAGGATATTACGATCGGATGCTGGCTTCTCGTGATAAAATGATTTGTCAACGTTTGAAGAGTGATCTCGTCGATCATATTTGGGCAAAATTTCGTGAATAAGTGATATTCAATCTTTTTATAAATCAATAATATTTTATTATAACATATTTAATATAAATTATTATAATGTTTTGTGTATATATAATTAGAATATAAGCGAAATACTTATACATTGTATTTATTAAGGAAATACGATTAAAATAAATGTAATTAAATATATTTAGATATATGTGGAGGAAAGAGAATGTAAAAAGATGAGTTGGATGAAAGATAAAATGATATGTAGGAGTGAGAATGATGATATATCAGGAGAGAAGTTTGATGTTGACAGATATGGTCTTGGCCTTAGTCAAAATACAAAACTTTGAATGAACTTCGCATAATAATATTTCTCTAATAAATTAAAGCCAAGTCAAAGTCCTCACAGAACAAGAAATATTGGCCCAAGGATACCGGGTAAAATAGTGTTCCACCTTCCGTAACCGACCTCTTGACTTACACCTGATTTCATTTCACCGATGACGAAATCAAGAAACTCTGCGAAATCAGCGGCGATTGTATTCGGAGCGATAGCTTTCGCATGGATGGCAATTGAAATTGCAATGAAGCCGTGGCTAAAAAAAGCAAGATCGGCGATTGATGACTCCGACCCAGACGACCCCAAGAATGCTGCACCCAAGGAACGGGAAGAAGATCGGGAAACGGCGTCTATTTGAAATCGGAGTTAGTTTCAAACTTTTTTGGTTCATCGAATAAATCAGGGTTCGGTCGATTTCCGACGAATAGTAGCTCATTACCTTCCCCCAGATCCATCTCTGCGCTTCATTGATTTACCTGCGAAATAAAAATGACTATTCTCAGCCGTACATGCTTAAAACATCGCAGGAATTGATGCATCCATTTCAATCTTTGTCTTTAAATATATGTATGATTTGTAAAGTTTTTAGTTTGAAGTTTTTGGCTCTCCAACACGCCGCGGTCTCATCTTATTTGTTTTTATTTTCCATAGCCGTTTTGCGATCTTGGTAGATCCTCTCTGATTTTACGCTGTGCAAGGTGTGGTACAAACGGCTAAATGTTTCTTTTGAAACTCCTTAAATGTTGTGTTGATACAGTAGATTTTATGGCTGATTTTTTTTGTTCAAATCTGGCCATAAAAGTCCCGCAAGCATCTCTGCCTTTCAATCTTAAAATCCGGAACAATGTTGTGTTGCTTTCCTTTTCAAAATCAGTGTTAGATTTATATGTCAGCATGTTCGTGAGGGAAAAAACATGATTGTGTTAGTGTTACTTTTATTTGATTTATGGTATACGTCATGACGTAATCTTAATTAAATAGATTATTTTTTTATTTATTAATAAATATAATATTTATTATGTATCAAATATTTGTTAATAAATAATAAATAATGATTAGATAATATTTATGTAGTTTAAGAAGTTATTAATAGATAAACTTCTTAATTTAGTATAAATATGATTCTTCATTCATTTTGTAGAGAGTTCTTGTTCAAACTATGGGTAAAGAAGAAAAGAATTTTCTCTTGACAATATGGTTATAAATTCTTGTAAGTTTTTTTATATGATTATATTGGTAAAGTTGTACATTTCAAGATTATAAATACTTTATTCAAATAAACTATATGCTTATAGTTAGCTCTTGTTGAAACAGCAAAAAATGTTGTCACATTGGTTAGAGTTTCTTAAACTCTGGTTTATGTTCCAAGGTCTCGGATCTGGGGCAACAATTTGTTATTGAGGATCTTGTAAAAACTTGCTAGCCCAAGCCACACCTAGATCGAAAAACAAGAACTGGCTTTCGGCAACCAAAATGCTGAGACTTCATTTGGAGTTTTCATTTTGCTTGGAAAACCTTTCATATTTGTTAAATTGAGAAATAAATATGTGTTACATATTAGGAAATAAATCTATCAATATTGTAATTAATGTATATTAGCATAATCAGCATCTTTTGGTTTGTTTCATGGTATGAGTAATATTTTTTTCTCTATTCCTTCTAGTCGTTAAATCATCATAAACCATTACATATCATCTCTTACATGATATGTTTTCACCTGATGGTAGTGTTTCATTGCATCAGAGAGAATACTCCAATCTCGTTGTCAAGAATTATAAAAGACTACCGTATGTAAAAGAAGGAAAAGACATGTGGGAATTTCCAATTACTATAACAAGAATGTACAACGTTGCGATTGTAAGGAGTGGGGTCTGAAATGGAATTGTCCTAAGCGCTCCAAGGGTTCACCGATTCCCCATGCTCATGTGGCAAACTCTTATCAGAACATGGCGAATAGACAAAATCAGAAGATGATGATTCACTAATTAGACTACTTGAACAAATGGGTTTTTCTCGTATGAAATCTGATACACAGATTCCAAGGGATACCTTAGCACATTCAGGTATGACTTCTAAATTTTTTATGACATCAAAACCATCATAGATTGTTGATTTTGATGCTACAGATCAGATGATTCGGAACAAAAGTATACTATCTAACTTTGATATTGCATCACACTCATCTGTTCAAATATCCATGGTTCTACTTGTGATATCGAGGGAACAAGATCCACTTATATTTCACAACATATATCTTTATCATTAGTTTTATGTGTTCATTCTTTTCTCGAAAACCTCATGTCTGTAAGCAAAATAACATAACAATTATTTTTTTCAGTTACTTTCACTCCAACTAAATGTACTTTTGAAGAACTTGGGACAATCAGGTTGATTGACACTGCATATAGAGTCATATGTTTGTATTGCTTGGAAATCTCACCTCAACGAGCGGCATATCTGAGTACTACTAGTACTAAGGAGGTTCATTCTCATTTGGAACACTCATCCCTTCAAGTATTGAAAAAGATACGACTTGAATTTCAGTTTATTTCAGAATTAGTCCGTGAGTCCATCTTGGGAAGCATATCCATGCTTCTCACCCACATAAAGTTATTAGTCGAGTTGTTAGGTTTTTTTCATTAGTGCATTATGATGTATGGGGTATGTGTCTTGTTGAATCCACTTATGCCTTCCATAGCATTGTCCTTAAATACTTTACACGTCATCTTTTTCTAACTCCACATCATCTTTTTTGTGAGGTCCCCACAGTATCTTAAAATATAAAAAATTAACTTTCTTAACACAACTACAATCTTATCCGGACATTACAATTTTAATATTTTATTTGATTACTTATTTATATTATTAGAAAAATAATGTGGTCTACTTCTATAAGCAAAAGACAATTCAGATCTCGAAACAAAATCATAATCTATATTTTTTTATGTAAATACAAACAAATTATCATCAAAGCTTCTAATTTGAACACGAAATTAGCTCTCAACCCAAAAATCATGCATCGTAGATTCAAAACATAAATCAAACAGAAGACGAATTAATGTGATTGGCTTACGAAATTATTGTGATGGGCTTTAGACCGAGGCATGATATTTAAATATGTGTATGATTTGTAGGGTTTTAGTTTGAAGTTTTCGGATCTAGGAAACATTCATCGTCATAACTTGTTTGTGTTTATTTTACGTTTTCAGGGTCTTATATTACGATGAATGGCTACGAGGTCTCCCCCAAAACCAAATAAATGATTCCTCACATTTGGTAATCTAGGGTTTCTAGTATCCGTGGTATTAGGTGATATGATACTAATTTGATTGTTAAATGTGTCTCTGTTCCAAAATCAAGACTTCGGTGTAATGAAACACTTCACCATAAGAAGGAATCATCTTTCAAGATCTAATCTAGAACAATTTTAAACAATATTACATAATAAAAAGAAAAAAGTAAAAATACACTTAAAATTAGTGATTGTTTATAGCTTTGTTAATTGGTAAAAATTAATAGCTCCCCTTAACACACAATGGGCAATTGATTCTGGGGCAAGTGAACATATGTGTTCACAAAACTTTGAAAAATAGTATTGGCATGTGTATCCCTGTGTCTCCTCAGAGTTAGCTAATTGAATCAGGGACTTTTAGACATTTCCATTTGCTTAAGGCATGGTTCATCGCGGTTCATTGCTATGCTTACAGAGTAGGCTACCCTTTTCTGAAAGCTCACGACTGCATGGCTATTGTTTTTTTCTTAAGAAGCTACAATTATTTATAAAATATGCAACAATTGCCCACATCGAATGTATAATATAGTTTGAATTGATTGATAAGAGAGATTATTATTTGTTTATGTCTTTACAGTAGTTTACAATCTCTCTTATAATCAATCCAAAGAAGTCCCACTTTCGATGTTTCCGATGTGGGACAATTATTGCATATTTCAACATTATAGCCAAAAAAAGAAACTAAAGGACTTAGAGCGAGTCCCATCTCTATTGAATCTGGAAATTTACTCAAACTTTCATAATTTCTACTTCCAAAACATATAACCTGTGAAGAATTATGGGTTATCATTTTATTCAACAGTCTTTTCATTTTTAGGCTTGTTATGTTGAATATGTTGGGAAAATTCCCTCTTTCGTAGAAGAATAGAATTCTCGTTATCTGGGGTCGGATCGAATTAATGCGATGAGAACCGAATGTAAATGAAGAAAGATAAAAGACACAAGAATTTAGCGTGGAAACCCAAAACCGAGAAAAACTCACTATCACAAAAAGAATAGAATTGATTGATTACAATTGTCTTCATGAGGTCTCCATTTATAGAGTCTAAACTATGCTCTAATCTAGGAAATATTCTATCGAATATTCTGCAATATTATCTTTCCATATCTTTGATCACATCTTACATATATATATTTAACCAGATATATATATGCTTCCATATATATCACTAGAATATATCTTTATATCTTATTCCATATATATCGCCAACATAATATATCTTTATATCTTCTTCCATATATATAACCAACAAGATATATTTCAATATCTTATTCCATATATTTCATGCATCAATTAAGGAAATATATTTCTCCTCGATACTCTCGAATCCCGATCGAATTCTAATCAGAACGCCATCAAATAGACTCATCACAATCGTCCGATCGGTATCATTGATCGGTCAACGAGACCAATCAAGCAAATCAACATCACCGATTCATGTTAGGTTTTCCCCGATCGATCTTTTACCATTAAGTCATTTGACTATCACCCAACCTCTATTCCTAACAGAATAATGTTGTTTTGATTGAAGGAGATTGGGTAAGATGCATTGGTAATTCTTTGAAGTTGTGTTTCTGTAAGTAAGGGTAGAAAATGTGGATTCAAATCCATTGCCTTCTTTTGGTTCTCTAGTTAGATTAAACTTTGAACAAGATGGTAATCACATTGCACTCATCAAACCTTAAGCTAAAAAAGATTGGAATTGTATAATCTTTATAGTCTATTATTTACATTGAAATATTTGGTAGAAGTCTGAATGATTTTTTCCCTAGGTTTTTCTAGCACTCATTTTTAAAAGAACTGATAAAGGGGTTGTTTGGTATGACATTAATAAAGTATGGTGAGGTGTGGTGAGGTGAACGCAACTTTAATAATATGACTTTTAAAACTGTTTGGTAAAAAACAGTTGTATAATGAATATGATTTTGGTAAAATGACATATTTACCCTTAACTTAAAAAATGTAGTATACTCAAATTAATCAATTTATTTATCTAGATAACATTCATAAAAATACATATTTATACTTCACATTTAAAATGAAATTTAAAAACATTAATTTACATTTAAATGAGTTATTGCAAAGTAATTTTCTAAAACATTATTGAAGATAAATATTACAAAATTAGGTTTATATTCGACGTCTGACAGAACGAGATGCAATAATGACATTAGCAATTTGATCTCTAATAGCGTTCATAAATATATTATTGTCTAATTCACCATCCACATAATATGTTTGCGCATGCATAACTGGATTTCTTTGGTTTATAAGTGCTTCATGATTTGGATCGTCTTTATCCATCTAGCGGATGAAATTATGGATACACATATCTCCGGATGAAATCCAGTCATATTTGGATACCCGGAATCGACCAAATAATATTTTCCTGTCAGAAAACAACTTTTATACTTAGATTAATAATTCATATTTGTTTTCTAAGTTACAGTTACCTGTAGATGCTATTGGAAACTTCATTCTACGATCACGTACAACCTCACGTAATATCCTAGAATCGTGTTGTGAACCTTCTGCACATGCTAAACAATATATTATGTTAAACTCAAAGTCAAACAATCATTATATTTTGGGATGATTTTCCATCTCTGTCTATCCAATGACGTTTTTTATCTTTTGGTATGCAAGCAAGTATGTGTGTACCGTCAATATACCCAATGCAATCCTGATATTGATAACTAATGTTAAAAATAGTTACAATAACATATATTATACATAGGATCCCACTCGATGCTACGGGGTGGGAGCATAGGATCACGATATTGTCGTATCCAATGCTCGAAAGATGGAGTGAAATGATCTGTGAATTGTGTATGTGGACCTTTGAAAATCTACGGTGACCGGACCACATCGAGGTATACCTAATCCAGCAATCATCATGAAAGTGCCAACTTGCTCTTGTATAGAGCAACTACCAATATGACATAAACCATATCGATCACCAAGTAAAGTGCATAGTTTATGAAAGACATGTGGTCTCATTAGAAAATTGCTTAGACAATCTCTCCAATGTTCATCCAAAATGTATTTCAACCATTGTGCCCTGCTGTAGTCCTGTGTATTTTCCGGGATTGAAGAACTCACCTTAGCATATTTGGAATGCAAGACCACTTCATACATGCTTTGTCCGATGTTCATCCCGATTTTTCTTTTAATTTTATTTCTTTACGAATCATATAGATCACACCAATTTGACATAGTACATATACAAACTAAGAAGTAAGGATAGAAAGTAGGCCACAAAATACTACGAAAAAAATACTCATAAAAGTCAAGATGAAAATGAAACATATCCACAAATAAAAACGCATACAAATTTGGAAAAAACAAACTAAAATCAACTAATTTAAAGATGTCTATCACGCCTAGCAAGAGCACGCATAAGGAATCAAATTTCTCTTCATGTGTTGATAAGCCTAGAAAACAAATTCTATTGAACTTATTTTTGAACAACCATATGGCTTCGTATTAAAAATCGATGCCATGTACTACACCAGGAAGTTCACGTAAGTCATTCAAACAAAAATCAATCTGCGATGCTTCAAAGTCGGTAGAGGATAGTTCGTGCAAAGAGGAAGCCAAATTGTTCATCGAATCTATATTGTCATCATATTTCTTCCGTTTATTTTTTTCTTTCTTTCCTCACACTAGAAGACTCTACTACCTATGAACCATCATTGTCATCCCCAAATGAGGGTGGAACATATTCAGCCTCTCGGTTTGGGGTCATCCTAGAATCGAAGTCATGCTCCCCTTCGTAATTGTGGTTCTCACCGTGTGTATTATCAAGGTTTTGCATCTCTATCACAGTAGAGCATGGCTCTGAGCTAGCAGGAGTGAACATATGTTCACCGGTTACCACAATTCCAGTGAACATAATTCTTTGGTCTTCTTCACCAACTGATTCAAAAGTTTTGAACTTAAGATATCTATTATCTTCATGCATAAGAAAGAATATGATATGTAGTTGACATATTTTTAGAATAAGAAATTGCACAAATTTTATTACCTTTAGTGCCTTCGTCTACCAGCTTTCATATGATATGATAGTCCCTATTGATTCCGAGACACCTAGACCTGATGTTGTAGTCTTCAGTTTCAACCAAATAACCCAATCTTTTTTTAATTCATCCCACTTATTTTTCAGTTCATGCCTTGAGTAAATTCTACCAGTTGTCTTAGTAAATTTAGCTATCACATTCGTCCAACCAACTTTATTAAAAAAAGTACCTGATCTATTTCCCTTAATTACTTCTTGTGCACATAATCTAACAAAGACTTCAATCAAATGTTTATCCCAATATGATGGTGTTCTAGAATCATTATTTTGTGACTCTGTCATCACTAATGATCTCTCTAAAATAGCAACAACAACATAATCTGAATATCAAAGAAAGTAATTTAAAAAACGATACAAACTAAATAATTGGCAAAGTAATCAAAATTTCGTATGAATTCAAAGATAATAAAATTCAGTTCACAAATTAATCGTAAATTACATAAACAAATTCATATTCACATCTAACAAATTCGTAAATTACATAAACATACGTCGTAAATTACATGAACATACATCGTAAATTACATAAACAAATTCATAATGTCATCTAACCAAACATTAATCAAATTTCTGATAACGTAATATCATAAATTTTGAAATGGGATAAACGGCGTATATTGCAACAAAAGTTTTCAACTACAAATTGAGAAATAAAACTTGGGCTACGGATAAAAACGTATAACTACAAACTTGAGAAATAAAGCATGGGTTACGGATGAAAGCTAAAAACTAAAATCTAAAAACTTGAGAAATAAACTTGGGCCAGGGATGAAAACTTGAGAAATAAACATTTGGAAAATTTGCTTTTTGGAAACAAACATTGGGGCTACTGGATGAAAAATGGAGAAATGATTTTTTGAAACGTATGATTTTTGGAAACAAAAATTGGGTTATAGGATTAAAAATTGAGAAATAAACCTTTCGAAGTTTTTGGTTCTATAGATTTGATTCACGAGAAGAACGGGTATACCTATTGAATGACATTTTCTTGGACCAAAGCACTGTATCTGGGTTCTTCTTCTCTGCAGAATACTTCTTGAGAATGAGATAATTTGAAAATAAGCCGTAGGGTTAAGAGGTTGTGTATGATAATTGATATAAAATGAAGGGTATTTTGGTCTTTTTAAAATCGCGTTTTAAAGCCCACTGCTCCACCCTGCTTTCTGCCCACCGAGTTTTTTTTAAGTTCATCGCACCGCAGATTTGACTATGTTTTGTTAGAATATAAATTTTGGCGTTGCGGTGACCACACCGGGGTCAAGAACGCAAACCCAAAAACTTGTTTATTCCAACAAAACTATCATATATTTATATGCACACTAAATAAGGCTAGAGTCACACATTTATTCATGGTTAATTATACAATTTAGTAATTGGAAGTCAAATGATTATAAAAATTGATACAAATTATATATCAATATATAAATAGTTGATGTGCCAAATACTAATACATGTACATGATAATGAGATAAATTTTTGAAATGTAAAATTTGTACATATAAAAGTGAACATGACATTTTGACATACAAAGTAAGTGATCACAACCTATGATTTGGTATGACCCAATCTGAGCAATGATGGCTAAGATATGGTACGACTCAAGACATACAAATTCCACCCAATATTAACATGTATGACCCACGATAAGATTCGACCCATGAACACTAAACAATGAAAGGAAAACATTCCAAGTAATGGAGTGGAATACACGGTTGGTTAGATCGAATTTGTAGGTATAAAGAGAATCAATCCTTGTTAACTCAGAGAAGCCCTGACGGGGCCAACGAGGCATGCAAATCTTAAAGAAAATGAAAGTTGTTATGGTATATGCGCAATCAATGCTAATGATATTGACTTTTAAGGATCTAACGATCATTAGTAGACTAATGAGAAATGAACAAAAGATATTCCAACCTCTTTGTTTATTTCAATAGGGCGACGCGCATATTTAATCCTCACAGTTTCCTAGTTTTAGTAAATTTGGTCTCCAATGTTTTTTAATTGTGCCAATTATGATCCTCATAGTTTCGAGTTGGCAAAACCAGTCCCCATACTTTCAATATTTTGACAAAATCAACCATCAATGTTTAATGTGTGTCGAATTTAGTCCACAGTATTTTCAATTTTGGCAATTGAAGTCCCACAACTATAATATTAGCGTATTTGATCCTCGTAGTATACTAATTTTATCAAATTTGGTCCATAATGATTTTATTAGTCCTCAAAGTTTGAATTTACGATAATTACGATTCTAAACCTTAAACGATAATCAAACATAATCAAGGATTTCATACTGATCGGTGGGAAACCGAGAGACACCAGAATTTGTTTGTTACAGCCCGGTATCGGGTTGTAGGGTCGGATTGCGATTTCCGGGTATGATACTGTAAAATATAAATCATTTTTCTGATCCATAAAAATGAGAAAACATTCGGTTTTTCGATCATAATTAGTTCAATTAATCAATTTAAGTTAATATTTTCTTTAATAAAAATCATGAAAATGAAGTCTATTTGTCGGTCAAAACTCGGTTCATTCTATTAACTAATTCTCATGATTACTTTCTACATATAAAATGCATCATCATTCAACCTAAAACAAGTCGAACGAAAGCCAAATTAAATGTCAAACGATAGTAAATGCATACACTGCTACTGTGTGTAAATTATGGGGATTAATTTTGTAACAATAAAACTTTGAGGACCTGTTTTGCTACTTTGGGGATCAAATTGGCCGAATTATATAAATTTTGGAGATGAATAATGGAAAAAAATGAAAGTTTGAGGACTACAAATGCCAAAAAAAACTTTTGAAATCAAATTTATCAAAATTATCAAAATTTGGGAATTATTGACGCTATTTTCTCATTTTAATATATAAAACAACGAATGAAATATTGATTTCAATATAAGTTTCATTTCATAATTCATTTATTTCCACAATCGTGAATTAAAACTCAAACTAATGCCATCATATTCAATAAATTTTGCATTTACAGTTTATGCAATTATTGAACTATGATTTTTATTAACACAAATTTTATTTTATTAAAATCATTTCAGATAAACTAAAAGCTAATCCCAAATCTAAATTCAACTTTTATAGTTAAAAGGTTGCGTTTAGATATGCTACACAAGTAGCGTATGACATTTCTATTCAAATGTTGTACGGACTTGTTAAAGTCAAGAATGTTTGTGTCAAAGTATAGATGGTGATTTGGGTAAATTTTATATCTTGAATTATCTTCACTAATATGAGATTTACATTGTTTTTCAACCTCTATAGCAATTTCGCGTAAAATAAATAAATTTAATATTAGGGTGTTCTTCAAAAATAATAAACATATAAATAAACACATCATGAAATAGTTTCTCCTTAATGATGTATTTTCGTGAATGTCGTTAAAAAGGAAAGTTTAATATTGGAAATAATATTTATTTACCATTATTACCAATATTAATGATATACCATTTGTGGGTATATCATGATTATATAAGATATATGTAAACTAATAGATTATTGAGAGTTAAATTTTGAATTTACGGAAAAATATAAAATTTTAATTTGGATTTATTTTAATTATTTTTGGATTGGATTTACGGGTTTTTTTCTAGAATAACACAGTTAACCAACAGCTTAAGTTTGAGTTTTGACACGGGAATAAAGGCAAAGCTCATGGTCTCATGCCCTCCGCCGCCATCTTGTCCGCTGATTGAACTCGACCCTGTCGAATTTAACGTGATATTCGCCGTTTTCCTCTGTTACCCTTTACAGACGGGATCTCGGGAATAGTGTTAAAAATTTCGCTACCGCGGTCGACGGAACATTATAGATATGATGGCTGCTGCTTGTGAACTCATGGCGGCTCAGTTCTTAAATGTATGTTTGATTAATTCAGAAGTAAAGATGATTTTTTATATACAAAGCGACTCGTGGAGTGGATTTTAAATCGGTATTTTGTGTTTTCTGTGCAGGGTTCTTGCAGGAGGAAGCTGGTTTTACCGAGATATTCACTGAAGCAGGACTGCAGTTTTATGCCAGCCCGAAAATATCTTCCATCACTGGCTTCTGATGGGCCCGTGAGTATTAGAGCAACTGACTCTAAGGATGAATGCAGAGCAGTGAGCGTGGCATCAGAATTAGCGGGGAGGGAATCAGAAAAGATCATACATTTGTATCGTATTCCATTTTTACAGGACAGTGCCAATGCAGAGCTTCTAAAGCTTATTCAGACAAAGGTGTCAAATGAAATTATAGGTTTGAGAACCGAGAATTGTTTTAATGTTGGAATATTTGGAGATATCTCTTCCGATAAGTTTTCAGTTCTAAAGTGGCTTTTAGGGGAAACTTATGAGCCTGAAAATTTAAGTTCCGGAAGCTTTCTTGATGATATGATGAAAGAGAATTCGAATTCTGTTGTTGTAGAAGTTGGGCCTCGGCTGTCTTTCACCACAGCTTGGTCTGTAAATGCTGTTTCTATATGCCGAGCATGTGGTCTCACAGAAATAAGTAGGCTGGAGCGATCAAGGAGGTATTTTTTGTTGGTTGCACCTGGAAGTTCACTGTCTGGCTCTCAGATCAGGGTGTTTGCTGCTTTACTGCATGACAGAATGACGGAATGCATTTATGACAAGAAACTCTTATCTTTTAAAACGTCTGTGATCCCTGAGGAAGTGATATATATACCAGTCATGGAAAAGGGTCGAAAAGCATTGGAGGAAATAAATGAAAATATGGGATTAGCTTTTGATGAACAAGATCTAGAGTATTATACAAAGCTTTTCAAAGAGGACATCCAGCGTGATCCTACAAATGTCGAGTTATTCGATATTGCACAGTCTAACAGTGAGCACAGCAGGCATTGGTTTTTTACTGGGAAAATTTTTATTGATGGCCATCCAGTTGATAGAACCCTCATGCAAATTGTCAAAAGCACTTTGGTAGCGAATCCGAACAATTCAGTTATCGGATTCAAGGATAACTCAAGTGCCATTAAGGGATTTTCTGTAACTCAGTTGAGGCCAGAGCACCCTGGTTCCACTTCTCAGTTGGATATGAGTGCCCGTGATCTTGATATTCTGTTTACTGCTGAGACCCACAACTTTCCTTGTGCCGTGGCACCGTATCCTGGTGCTGAGACAGGGGCAGGAGGCAGGATTAGAGATACACATGCAACTGGTAGAGGCTCATATGTTGTAGCTTCTACTGCTGGATACTGTGTAGGAAATCTTAATATTGAAGGTTCATATGCTCCTTGGGAAGATCCAACTTTCGCATATCCTGCAAACTTGGCTTCTCCACTTCAAATTCTTATTGATGCTAGCAATGGTGCATCAGACTACGGAAACAAATTTGGAGAGCCACTAATTCAGGGTTATACAAGGACATTTGGGATGAGACTCCCAAGTGGAGAGAGGCGAGAATGGTTGAAACCAATTATGTTTAGTGGAGGTATTGGCCAGATTGACCACATTCACATATCAAAGGGAGAACCTGAAATTGGGATGCTTGTTGTTAAGATTGGAGGCCCAGCATATCGAATTGGAATGGGAGGTGGTGCTGCATCCAGCATGGTAAGTGGTCAAAATGATGCTGAGTTAGATTTCAATGCTGTGCAGCGAGGAGATGCAGAGATGGCACAGAAGTTATATCGAGTTGTTCGTGCATGTATTGAAATGGGAGAACGCAATCCTATCATTAGCATTCATGATCAGGGTGCTGGTGGAAACTGTAATGTTGTCAAAGAAATAATATATCCACTGGGAGCTACTATTGATATTAGAGCAGTTATACTCGGTGATTATACAATGTCGGTATTGGAGATATGGGGGGCAGAATACCAGGAACAAGATGCTATTTTAGTAAAACCAGAAAGTCATGATATTCTGCACTCAGTATGTGAAAGAGAAAGAGTTTCAATGGCTGTTATAGGCACAATTAACGGTGAAGGCAAGATTGTTCTTGTGGATAGTGATGCTATAAAAAGATGTAGTTCAAATGGTCTACCTCCTCCATTACCTGCTGTGGATCTTGAGCTTGAAAAGGTGCTCGGTGACATGCCTCAAAAAAAGTTCCAATTCCATCGTGTTGTTAATGAGATGGAGCCCCTTGATATAGCTCCTGGTGTAAATGTTTTTGATTCATTGAAAAGAGTTTTGAGACTTCCTTCTGTTGCTTCTAAAAGATTTTTGACCACCAAAGTTGATAGGTGTGTTACAGGCTTAGTTGCACAGCAGCAAACTGTTGGTCCTCTTCAAATGACCTTAGCTGATGTTGCTGTAATTTCTCAGAGTTTTACTGGATTCACTGGAGGTGCATGCTCTATTGGCGAGCAACCAATCAAAGGTCTTTTGAATCCAAAGGCTATGGCAAGATTAGCTGTAGGGGAAGCTCTGACTAATCTTGTGTGGGCTAAAGTTACTTCTTTGTCTGATGTTAAAGCTAGTGGCAACTGGATGTATGCAGCCAAATTAGATGGCGAAGGAGCAGAAATGTACGATGCTGCAGTAGCTCTTTCAGAAGCCATGATTGAACTTGGAATTGCGATTGATGGGGGAAAAGACAGTCTTTCTATGGCAGCTCGTGCATCTGGAGAAGTTGTCAAGGCCCCTGGGAATCTTGTGATTAGTACTTATGTCACTTGTCCTGATATAACTAAAACCGTGACACCCGATTTGAAACTCGGTGATGATGGTGTTCTTCTCCATATTGATATATCCAAAGGGAGACGACGCCTTGGTGGATCTGCACTTGCCCAAGTTTTTGATCAAGTTGGTAATGAATGTCCTGATCTTGATGATGTTGATTATCTTAAGAAAACTTTTAATGCAGTGCAAAATTTGATTGAGGAAGGATTGATCTCTTCTGGGCATGACATAAGTGATGGAGGATTACTTGTATGTGTTCTCGAGATGGCATTTGCTGGCAACTGTGGAATGAATTTGAATTTGAATTCTCCTGATGGCTGTAGTGTTTTGCAAACATTATTTGCTGAGGAGCTCGGTCTTGTTCTTGAAGTAAGTAAAAAGAATGTTGATATATTGCTTCACAAGCTTTTGGATGATGGAATTTATGCAGATCTTATCGGTGAAGTTTGCAGCTTACCTGTTGTTGAACTCAAGGTTGATGGCTTTCCTCATTTGAGTGAAGAAACATATGGACTGAGGGATTTATGGGAAGAAACAAGCTTTGAACTTGAAAAATTGCAAAGACTTGTTACTTGTGTCGAAATGGAGAAACAAGGTTTGAGAAGCCGTACGGAGCCTTTGTGGAACTTATCGTTTACTCCTTCAACCACAAATGACAAGTATATGAGTGGTAAAAAACCAAGAGTTGCGATTATTCGTGAAGAAGGGAGCAATGGGGATAGGGAAATGAGTGCAGCTTTCTATTATGCAGGATTTGAACCTTGGGATGTCACTATGTCTGATCTTATAAATGGAGTAATCTCTTTGAATAAATTCCAAGGTATTGCTTTTGTTGGAGGTTTCAGTTATGGAGATGTGCTTGATTCTGCAAAAGGATGGGCTGCTTCAATTAGATTCAACCAGCCTCTTCTCAATCAATTTAAAGAATTCTATGATCGTGAAGACACATTCAGCTTAGGGGTTTGTAATGGTTGTCAACTAATGGCTCTTTTAGGATGGGTTCCAGGACCAAAAATTGGAGGTTTTGTTGGTGATCCATCACAGCCCAGATTCATACATAACAAATCAGGAAGATTTGAGTGTCGTTTCACCAGTGTAAAGATAGAAAAGTCACCAGCTTTAATGTTGAAGGATATGGAGGGAAGTACACTAGGTGTGTGGGCAGCTCATGGTGAGGGAAGAGCTTATTTTCCTGATGATCACATCTTGTCAAGTATTATAAATTCAAACTTGATCTCTGTTAAATATTGTGATGATTCTGGTAATCCAACTGAAGATTACCCATTCAATCTCAATGGTTCACCTCTTGGTGCTGCTGCTATATGTTCTCCAGATGGAAGGCACCTTGCAATGATGCCACATCCTGAACGCTGTTTCTTAATGTGGCAATATCCTTGGTATCCCAAACACTGGAAAGTTGACAAGAAGGGACCCAGTCCTTGGTTACAAATGTTTCAAAACGCCAGGGATTGGTGCTCATCATCTTCATAAGACCAACACTTTTCACATTGTTGTTGTGTTATAACAACTCCTTAGAATTAGCTATTTAACTTGTTGGCTGTGTTTTTAAGCACATTTTCATTCTCATAATAACCAACAGGCACACTCAGTCTTTTTTTGTATACTCTGTAGCACCCGTTTGTTACAGATCCAATAAAGAAAGACATTGTCTGGACTGTACTGGACTCAGTACAGTCCAGACACTATCTAATATTACACCTAAAAATATCATTGTTGGTTGGGAAATGATTTTTTTATATTGTTATCAACTCCAGCTTCTTCTCCATTTTCTTTACATCCATCAAATATTTCATTATCATCGAATCCTGCAAAATAGGTAACCGGGAAAACATTAAGATTTATTTGACTGATAATCATGGAATTAGAAAAAAAGATAGCTGAATTACCAGCTCCCAAGTCTTCAGTGTCATCATAAGTCTCATGAACTAAACTCATGGTATCAAGAAATGGTGGATCGATTTTCATCCATTCGGAGGGCATGGAATTCTCTGGGCATATTCCATTATCGACGACCCATTCTGCGATATCAATGTGTTTGGAAGAAATAGGATCCACATTTTCATGTTCTTTGTTAGCCGAAAGCCTGCAAAATTTGTAGATGAAGAAGATGAAACTATAGGATATGAAATTGACAAGTTCCAACACTTACATTTGCTTCATCTGCATGTTGTATCGAACAAAAGTAACATCGTTAAGCCGTTGTTGCTCGAATATGTTCTTATGTCCATTGATGCTTTCATCACGAGTTCTGTCTAGCTTATGCTTAGCAAAGCTGCAAGTTTGACTGAGAATTCGGATCGCTAACCGAGCCAAATTAGGACAACCTCCACCATATGCAAGCCACCAATCAACTGCGGCAATCATATTTACAAACAGTGAGCTGATTCAGCTTCATTGCATTGAAAAAAACATGGAATTTCAAAAGAAAAATCTTGGGGAATACTACTCTACAAGAAATAGTAAGGGAACTTACTAGGAGTTAAAGTCTCTCGAGCCCTGATAGCCATCTTCCGCCCGAAATCACCGGAACAACTATGATAAGACGATGTTTCTTTCATCAGTTTATCCTGGCTCTTAGGATCAGGGACCAACTTTTCTATGCAATCATATACAAGCGAACGTGTGTAAAGATGTGCATCTCCTTCAAGGCTATAAAAGAATTTGGGATTCAAGTAAAAGCCAGCAGCATGAAGAGGATGTCTCTTAAGTTGTGCCCATCTTTGATCTATGATATTCCAATAGACTAAATATTCCTTAGTGGCAAGATGTTTCTTAACGGCTTCCTTGGCTCGATATAATCCTGCATAAACATATCCCATAGCAGGCTTCTTTTCACTAACAACTATCCGCAACAATCGTAAAAGCGGATCGATTATATTTGCTATTGCAGAACATGCAGACCAGAAAGATTGGCTTGTGATAAGCTCTAATAAAGCAAAGCCTTCTGATTTCTTTGAGTAAGGACTTTCCATCCACTCCTCCGATGTAATCATCGACTGCAATTTATGTCTAAGATTCAACATTCTTCTAAGTGTCATGAAATCGGTAGATGACTGTGTAATTCCCTTATCAGGTATCTCAACTCCCAGTGCGTGTTTTCTGAACATGTTTACGATAGCAATGTTCGAATAAATATATCTTGAGATCGATTTTGCCTGATCAAGTATCACCTTCACAACAGGAAGCTGTCCCATGTCTTGCAGCATCAAATCAATGCAATGACTAGCACAAGGACTCCAAAATATAGATGGATATGTATCGACAAGTCGTTTCCCTGCAACGGCATATTGATTGTCGCTGCTAGTTATCACTTGAAGAACATTCTTGAAGCCAACTTGCTCAACCGTTTCCTTAAGCAACTCATAAAGGGAATCTGTGAAACCCGTCCCAGGTAATAAATTAGCTGATCTTAAAAATACTGTCCCTTCTGAGGAGTAGACGAAGAAGTCGACAGCACTTTTATCCTCCCGAAGGTTTCTTTCATCTACCAATACTGTGCAACCAGTTCTTTCCCAAACTACTTTAAATTGATCAACATCATGTCTTGTTTCATAAATTATATTCTTCAAAATCCAGCTATGGAGATCATGGTACGAAGGAACAACAACATCAGTTGCTTGGGAAGCTATTGCATCAACCATAGGCTGAAAATAAACAGAATTAACAGCATCTGCAGGCAATCCAACGTCAATGAAAAATCGACCAATTGCCATATGAACTGAATCACTGATTATGTTTGAACACGGCCGAGGAGAAGACAAAGGTGCAATATCCAAAGCAACAACATCGAGAGCTTTCCTAACTCTTCCTTTCTTCTTTCTATAGCCTGTTTCACAAATGGTGTCATTTTCTCTATCTGCATCCCTATCGACATCATATTCAATTCTTTCTGGTACAGGAATCAGTTCCACCTCACAGATATTATTCAATCTATCAACAGAATTTGTACCAACATCACCATAGCTAGGCATCTCATCGACAACTTTCTGTTTTTTCCTCTTTTTTACGGCAACCCCATTTAAACTCTCAAGCATTTGAATCCTCACGTCAGAATGAACTCTTAAACAAGTAGCTGCATTCCCTTTTTGACCAGCAAGGTGCTCTTTAATCCTGTGAATCCCACCGCCCTTGAAAATTTTAGCACAATATTTACATTTCAGCTGAACCCGATCCCCGTTCTTAAACATTTCACAGTGTTTCCACGCAGGATCATGCTTATGTGAATTCAACGGCAAAGGCTCCATATTAGAAGCCATTTCTTCACATTACCTTCAAAGAGAACAAAATACTTCTTTTAACAAACGTCCAAATCGAAACTTCACATAACACCCACAAAAGAGTAAAACAAAATTAAAACATCCGGTGAAGCCAACATTCTCAATTCCAGGCATACCCATAAATTTTCTTCCAGTAACCCACATATTGAAACACCGTAATCTATTTCTTCCTCAGGGAAAAAGCAAGATGACTCATTGCCTGATAATTTGCAATACAAAAAAAACTTAAAATTCAAGAAAACCCCACATCCAACAATTTACAACCACTGTTCCTCTAGAGTATCTATTCACGAAATATTGCGTAAAATTATCAAAATATACCCCACTTCTATTCGATTCGATACCCGTCCAGAGCAATTTTGTATTGTTGCTTCGCCCGGTACTCGAGTTATTTTCTCCGGCCGAAGAGCCGATGGCTAGCCGGATAAACCGGTCACGGTCAGCGAGCGGGCAAGACGATGGGAACAAATTTTGCCCCGACCCCGTCCGTACCTCTTCTCTTTATTACCCTTGATTGACAGCTGTTGACGGGCGGCATTAAAAATCAATTTTTTTATGTTATTTAAAATTCTAATAGATAGAAACCATATTCTTCATACATCTATTATATGGATAAAGAATTTTCGGCAGAAATATTTCTACTCACAAGTACATGATGTTCGATGGAATTTCATATTTTATCTGATTTCAATAATATTTATTTAATTTTAAAATATATACATTAAAATAAATTATATACACTATATTTACTAGATGATCCTTAGATTATATNATTAGGGTGTTCTTCAAAAATAATAAACATATAAATAAACACATAATGAAATAGTTTCTCCTTAATGATGTATTTTCGTGAATGTCGTTAAAAAGGAAAGTTTAATATTGGAAATAATATTTATTTACCATTATTACCAATATTAATGATATACCATTTGTGGGTATATCATGATTATATAAGATATATGTAAACTAATAGATTATTGAGAGTTAAATTTTGAATTTACGGAAAAATATAAAATTTTAATTTGGATTTATTTTAATTATTTTTGGATTGGATTTACGGGTTTTTTTCTAGAATAACACAGTTAACCAACAGCTTAAGTTTGAGTTTTGACACGGGAATAAAGGCAAAGCTCATGGTCTCATGCCCTCCGCCGCCATCTTGTCCGCTGATTGAACTCGACCCTGTCGAATTTAACGTGATATTCGCCGTTTTCCTCTGTTACCCTTTACAGACGGGATCTCGGGAATAGTGTTAAAAATTTCGCTACCGCGGTCGACGGAACATTATAGATATGATGGCTGCTGCTTGTGAACTCATGGCGGCTCAGTTCTTAAATGTATGTTTGATTAATTCAGAAGTAAAGATGATTTTTTATATACAAAGCGACTCGTGGAGTGGATTTTAAATCGGTATTTTGTGTTTTCTGTGCAGGGTTCTTGCAGGAGGAAGCTGGTTTTACCGAGATATTCACTGAAGCAGGACTGCAGTTTTATGCCAGCCCGAAAATATCTTCCATCACTGGCTTCTGATGGGCCCGTGAGTATTAGAGCAACTGACTCTAAGGATGAATGCAGAGCAGTGAGCGTGGCATCAGAATTAGCGGGGAGGGAATCAGAAAAGATCATACATTTGTATCGTATTCCATTTTTACAGGACAGTGCCAATGCAGAGCTTCTAAAGCTTATTCAGACAAAGGTGTCAAATGAAATTATAGGTTTGAGAACCGAGAATTGTTTTAATGTTGGAATATTTGGAGATATCTCTTCCGATAAGTTTTCAGTTCTAAAGTGGCTTTTAGGGGAAACTTATGAGCCTGAAAATTTAAGTTCCGGAAGCTTTCTTGATGATATGATGAAAGAGAATTCGAATTCTGTTGTTGTAGAAGTTGGGCCTCGGCTGTCTTTCACCACAGCTTGGTCTGTAAATGCTGTTTCTATATGCCGAGCATGTGGTCTCACAGAAATAAGTAGGCTGGAGCGATCAAGGAGGTATTTTTTGTTGGTTGCACCTGGAAGTTCACTGTCTGGCTCTCAGATGAGGGTGTTTGCTGCTTTACTGCATGACAGAATGACGGAATGCATTTATGACAAGAAACTCTTATCTTTTAAAACGTCTGTGATCCCTGAGGAAGTGATATATATACCAGTCATGGAAAAGGGTCGAAAAGCATTGGAGGAAATAAATGAAAATATGGGATTAGCTTTTGATGAACAAGATCTAGAGTATTATACAAAGCTTTTCAAAGAGGACATCCAGCGTGATCCTACAAATGTCGAGTTATTCGATATTGCACAGTCTAACAGTGAGCACAGCAGGCATTGGTTTTTTACTGGGAAAATTTTTATTGATGGCCATCCAGTTGATAGAACCCTCATGCAAATTGTCAAAAGCACTTTGGTAGCGAATCCGAACAATTCAGTTATCGGATTCAAGGATAACTCAAGTGCCATTAAGGGATTTTCTGTAACTCAGTTGAGGCCAGAGCACCCTGGTTCCACTTCTCAGTTGGATATGAGTGCCCGTGATCTTGATATTCTGTTTACTGCTGAGACCCACAACTTTCCTTGTGCCGTGGCACCGTATCCTGGTGCTGAGACAGGGGCAGGAGGCAGGATTAGAGATACACATGCAACTGGTAGAGGCTCATATGTTGTAGCTTCTACTGCTGGATACTGTGTAGGAAATCTTAATATTGAAGGTTCATATGCTCCTTGGGAAGATCCAACTTTCGCATATCCTGCAAACTTGGCTTCTCCACTTCAAATTCTTATTGATGCTAGCAATGGTGCATCAGACTACGGAAACAAATTTGGAGAGCCACTAATTCAGGGTTATACAAGGACATTTGGGATGAGACTCCCAAGTGGAGAGAGGCGAGAATGGTTGAAACCAATTATGTTTAGTGGAGGTATTGGCCAGATTGACCACATTCACATATCAAAGGGAGAACCTGAAATTGGGATGCTTGTTGTTAAGATTGGAGGCCCAGCATATCGAATTGGAATGGGAGGTGGTGCTGCATCCAGCATGGTAAGTGGTCAAAATGATGCTGAGTTAGATTTCAATGCTGTGCAGCGAGGAGATGCAGAGATGGCACAGAAGTTATATCGAGTTGTTCGTGCATGTATTGAAATGGGAGAACGCAATCCTATCATTAGCATTCATGATCAGGGTGCTGGTGGAAACTGTAATGTTGTCAAAGAAATAATATATCCACTGGGAGCTACTATTGATATTAGAGCAGTTATACTCGGTGATTATACAATGTCGGTATTGGAGATATGGGGGGCAGAATACCAGGAACAAGATGCTATTTTAGTAAAACCAGAAAGTCATGATATTCTGCACTCAGTATGTGAAAGAGAAAGAGTTTCAATGGCTGTTATAGGCACAATTAACGGTGAAGGCAAGATTGTTCTTGTGGATAGTGATGCTATAAAAAGATGTAGTTCAAATGGTCTACCTCCTCCATTACCTGCTGTGGATCTTGAGCTTGAAAAGGTGCTCGGTGACATGCCTCAAAAAAAGTTCCAATTCCACCGTGTTGTTAATGAGATGGAGCCCCTTGATATAGCTCCTGGTGTAAATGTTTTTGATTCATTGAAAAGAGTTTTGAGACTTCCTTCTGTTGCTTCTAAAAGATTTTTGACCACCAAAGTTGATAGGTGTGTTACAGGCTTAGTTGCACAGCAGCAAACTGTTGGTCCTCTTCAAATGACCTTAGCTGATGTTGCTGTAATTTCTCAGAGTTTTACTGGATTCACTGGAGGTGCATGCTCTATTGGCGAGCAACCAATCAAAGGTCTTTTGAATCCAAAGGCTATGGCAAGATTAGCTGTAGGGGAAGCTCTGACTAATCTTGTGTGGGCTAAAGTTACTTCTTTGTCTGATGTTAAAGCTAGTGGCAACTGGATGTATGCAGCCAAATTAGATGGCGAAGGAGCAGAAATGTACGATGCTGCAGTAGCTCTTTCAGAAGCCATGATTGAACTTGGAATTGCGATTGATGGGGGAAAAGACAGTCTTTCTATGGCAGCTCGTGCATCTGGAGAAGTTGTCAAGGCCCCTGGGAATCTTGTGATTAGTACTTATGTCACTTGTCCTGATATAACTAAAACCGTGACACCCGATTTGAAACTCGGTGATGATGGTGTTCTTCTCCATATTGATATATCCAAAGGGAGACGACGCCTTGGTGGATCTGCACTTGCCCAAGTTTTTGATCAAGTTGGTAATGAATGTCCTGATCTTGATGATGTTGATTATCTTAAGAAAACTTTTAATGCAGTGCAAAATTTGATTGAGGAAGGATTGATCTCTTCTGGGCATGACATAAGTGATGGAGGATTACTTGTATGTGTTCTCGAGATGGCATTTGCTGGCAACTGTGGAATGAATTTGAATTTGAATTCTCCTGATGGCTGTAGTGTTTTGCAAACATTATTTGCTGAGGAGCTCGGTCTTGTTCTTGAAGTAAGTAAAAAGAATGTTGATATATTGCTTCACAAGCTTTTGGATGATGGAATTTATGCAGATCTTATCGGTGAAGTTTGCAGCTTACCTGTTGTTGAACTCAAGGTTGATGGCTTTCCTCATTTGAGTGAAGAAACATATGGACTGAGGGATTTATGGGAAGAAACAAGCTTTGAACTTGAAAAATTGCAAAGACTTGTTACTTGTGTCGAAATGGAGAAACAAGGTTTGAGAAGCCGTACGGAGCCTTTGTGGAACTTATCGTTTACTCCTTCAACCACAAATGACAAGTATATGAGTGGTAAAAAACCAAGAGTTGCGATTATTCGTGAAGAAGGGAGCAATGGGGATAGGGAAATGAGTGCAGCTTTCTATTATGCAGGATTTGAACCTTGGGATGTCACTATGTCTGATCTTATAAATGGAGTAATCTCTTTGAATAAATTCCAAGGTATTGCTTTTGTTGGAGGTTTCAGTTATGGAGATGTGCTTGATTCTGCAAAAGGATGGGCTGCTTCAATTAGATTCAACCAGCCTCTTCTCAATCAATTTAAAGAATTCTATGATCGTGAAGACACATTCAGCTTAGGGGTTTGTAATGGTTGTCAACTAATGGCTCTTTTAGGATGGGTTCCAGGACCAAAAATTGGAGGTTTTGTTGGTGATCCATCACAGCCCAGATTCATACATAACAAATCAGGAAGATTTGAGTGTCGTTTCACCAGTGTAAAGATAGAAAAGTCACCAGCTTTAATGTTGAAGGATATGGAGGGAAGTACACTAGGTGTGTGGGCAGCTCATGGTGAGGGAAGAGCTTATTTTCCTGATGATCACATCTTGTCAAGTATTATAAATTCAAACTTGATCTCTGTTAAATATTGTGATGATTCTGGTAATCCAACTGAAGATTACCCATTCAATCTCAATGGTTCACCTCTTGGTGCTGCTGCTATATGTTCTCCAGATGGAAGGCACCTTGCAATGATGCCACATCCTGAACGCTGTTTCTTAATGTGGCAATATCCTTGGTATCCCAAACACTGGAAAGTTGACAAGAAGGGACCCAGTCCTTGGTTACAAATGTTTCAAAACGCCAGGGATTGGTGCTCATCATCTTCATAAGACCAACACTTTTCACATTGTTGTTGTGTTATAACAACTCCTTAGAATTAGCTATTTAACTTGTTGGCTGTGTTTTTAAGCACATTTTCATTCTCATAATAACCAACAGGCACACTCAGTCTTTTTTTGTATACTCTGTAGCACCCGTTTGTTACAGATCCAATAAAGAAAGACATTGTCTGGACTGTACTGGACTCAGTACAGTCCAGACACTATCTAATATTACACCTAAAAATATCATTGTTGGTTGGGAAATGATTTTTTTATATTGTTATCAACTCCAGCTTCTTCTCCATTTTCTTTACATCCATCAAATATTTCATTATCATCGAATCCTGCAAAATAGGTAACCGGGAAAACATTAAGATTTATTTGACTGATAATCATGGAATTAGAAAAAAAGATAGCTGAATTACCAGCTCCCAAGTCTTCAGTGTCATCATAAGTCTCATGAACTAAACTCATGGTATCAAGAAATGGTGGATCGATTTTCATCCATTCGGAGGGCATGGAATTCTCTGGGCATATTCCATTATCGACGACCCATTCTGCGATATCAATGTGTTTGGAAGAAATAGGATCCACATTTTCATGTTCTTTGTTAGCCGAAAGCCTGCAAAATTTGTAGATGAAGAAGATGAAACTATAGGATATGAAATTGACAAGTTCCAACACTTACATTTGCTTCATCTGCATGTTGTATCGAACAAAAGTAACATCGTTAAGCCGTTGTTGCTCGAATATGTTCTTATGTCCATTGATGCTTTCATCACGAGTTCTGTCTAGCTTATGCTTAGCAAAGCTGCAAGTTTGACTGAGAATTCGGATCGCTAACCGAGCCAAATTAGGACAACCTCCACCATATGCAAGCCACCAATCAACTGCGGCAATCATATTTACAAACAGTGAGCTGATTCAGCTTCATTGCATTGAAAAAAACATGGAATTTCAAAAGAAAAATCTTGGGGAATACTACTCTACAAGAAATAGTAAGGGAACTTACTAGGAGTTAAAGTCTCTCGAGCCCTGATAGCCATCTTCCGCCCGAAATCACCGGAACAACTATGATAAGACGATGTTTCTTTCATCAGTTTATCCTGGCTCTTAGGATCAGGGACCAACTTTTCTATGCAATCATATACAAGCGAACGTGTGTAAAGATGTGCATCTCCTTCAAGGCTATAAAAGAATTTGGGATTCAAGTAAAAGCCAGCAGCATGAAGAGGATGTCTCTTAAGTTGTGCCCATCTTTGATCTATGATATTCCAATAGACTAAATATTCCTTAGTGGCAAGATGTTTCTTAACGGCTTCCTTGGCTCGATATAATCCTGCATAAACATATCCCATAGCAGGCTTCTTTTCACTAACAACTATCCGCAACAATCGTAAAAGCGGATCGATTATATTTGCTATTGCAGAACATGCAGACCAGAAAGATTGGCTTGTGATAAGCTCTAATAAAGCAAAGCCTTCTGATTTCTTTGAGTAAGGACTTTCCATCCACTCCTCCGATGTAATCATCGACTGCAATTTATGTCTAAGATTCAACATTCTTCTAAGTGTCATGAAATCGGTAGATGACTGTGTAATTCCCTTATCAGGTATCTCAACTCCCAGTGCGTGTTTTCTGAACATGTTTACGATAGCAATGTTCGAATAAATATATCTTGAGATCGATTTTGCCTGATCAAGTATCACCTTCACAACAGGAAGCTGTCCCATGTCTTGCAGCATCAAATCAATGCAATGACTAGCACAAGGACTCCAAAATATAGATGGATATGTATCGACAAGTCGTTTCCCTGCAATGGCATATTGATTGTCGCTGCTAGTTATCACTTGAAGAACATTCTTGAAGCCAACTTGCTCAACCGTTTCCTTAAGCAACTCATAAAGGGAATCTGTGAAACCCGTCCCAGGTAATAAATTAGCTGATCTTAAAAATACTGTCCCTTCTGAGGAGTAGATGAAGAAGTCGACAACACTTTTATCCTCCCGAAGGTTTCTTTCGTCTACCAATACTGTGCAACCAGTTCTTTCCCAAACTACTTTAAATTGATCAACATCATGTCTTGTTTCATAAATTATATTCTTCAAAATCCAGCTATGGAGATCATGGTACGAAGGAACAACAACATCAGTTGCTTGGGAAGCTATTGCATCAACCATAGGCTGAAAATAAACAGAATTAACAGCATCTGCAGGCAATCCAACGTCAATGAAAAATCGACCAATTGCCATATGAACTGAATCACTGATTATGTTTGAACACGGCCGAGGAGAAGACAAAGGTGCAATATCCAAAGCAACAACATCGAGAGCTTTCCTAACTCTTCCTTTCTTCTTTCTATAGCCTGTTTCACAAATAGTGTCATTTTCTCTATCTGCATCCCTATCGACATCATATTCAATTCTTTCTGGTACAGGAATCAGTTCCACCTCACAGATATTATTCAATCTATCAACAGAATTTGTACCAACATCACCATAGCTAGGCATCTCATCGACAACTTTCTGTTTTTTCCTCTTTTTTACGGCAACCCCATTTAAACTCTCAAGCATTTGAATCCTCACGTCAGAATGAACTCTTAAACAAGTAGCTGCATTCCCTTTTTGACCAGCAAGGTGCTCTTTAATCCTGTGAATCCCACCGCCCTTGAAAATTTTAGCACAATATTTACATTTCAGCTGAACCCGATCCCCGTTCTTAAACATTTCACAGTGTTTCCACGCAGGATCATGCTTATGTGAATTCAACGGCAAAGGCTCCATATTAGAAGCCATTTCTTCACATTACCTTCAAAGAGAACAAAATACTTCTTTTAACAAACGTCCAAATCGAAACTTCACATAACACCCAAAAAAGAGTAAAACAAAATTAAAACATCCGGTGAAGCCAACATTCTCAATTCCAGGCATACCCATAAATTTTCTTCCAGTAACCCACATATTGAAACACCGTAATCTATTTCTTCCTCAGGGAAAAAGCAAGATGACTCATTGCCTGATAATTTGCAATACAAAAAAAACTTAAAATTCAAGAAAACCCCACATCCAACAATTTACAACCACTGTTCCTCTAGAGTATCTATTCACGAAATATTGCGTAAAATTATCAAAATATACCCCACTTCTATTCGATTCGATTCGATACCCGTCCAGAGCAATTTTGTATTGTTGCTTCGCCCGGTACTCGAGTTATTTTCTCCGGCCGAAGAGCCGATGGCTAGCCGGATAAACCGGTCACGGTCAGCGAGCGGGCAAGACGATGGGAACAAATTTTGCCCCGACCCCGTCCGTACCTCTTCTCTTTATTACCCTTGATTGACAGCTGTTGACGGGCGGCATTAAAAATCAATTTTTTTATGTTATTTAAAATTCTAATAGATAGAAACCATATTCTTCATACAACTATTATATGGATAACGAATTTTCGGCAGAAATATTTCTACTCACAAGTACATGATGTTCGATGGAATTTCATATTTTATCTGATTTCAATAATATTTATTTAATTTTAAAATATATACATTAAAATAAATTATATACACTATATTTACTAGATGATCCTTAGATTATATGGATTGAAAATGTATTTCCAATGATAAAATGTGTTTAAGTGGGCTTTGGATGTCAATTGGAGTAATGAATTCTGTTTTTATAAAATACATGTTTTTAAGATAGATGAAGGGTTCATATTTTAGTATAAGTCCGGATAAAAGGCACTAAGTCTCGATTCTCACGAGGAATTACACATATTTATCACCTTGTGGAGAAAACCATAATTACTTACCGAAATCACGAGGATTTGAATTATTTAGGTGAGGAATTTACTCATGGTTGCGAGCAATTGCACATCACTCACGATAAATTTCATTGTTCCACAACAACAACCTAACTCATGGCGAATTATACAAGAATCCCAAAAAATTTGCACAATTCGTCGCGAATTATTGCCATTGCCTTGGCTTTGGAGATTTCATCACGACTTCCTATATTCATGCTTCTTCAGTTGCTCAAACCTTCAATATATAAATTATTTTGATATTTGAGCCATGTATTTAGCGTTTGGATCTCATTATTGTTCATGCATAGATCGAAAATATCGGATCAGATGATTAACGAGTGCAATACCCAATAAAAGATGTTATCGGTCGTCAATCCATGGGTTATCGGAAATGTTTGGCGAGGTTGTGAAGAGTGCCGATTGGCAGACAAACGGAGCGAGTGAAGAAGACAATGTGTTGACAAGGTCAAAAGAAATTGGGTTAATGTATCTTTGGTCGTCATTCCACACTTATCATATTTTTTGAATAGATGGTGGCCGTGAGTTAATGTCAACAAAATTTGCGTCTACCGCGGACGACGACGACAAGACTTTTAGGTGATAAAAAGTTTCTTCATGAGCACAAGGAGCAGTAAAGAAGATAGGATAAGATTCTATACAAATCTATAATTTTAATATTGTCCAATCTCTCCTCTAAAAAGGGGGCTAAAGTATAGGAAAATGACAAGCTAGAAGTTGTGGAGTTCTATGTTGTAACAGTTCACCAAGTGCTATACTGTGGGCTGCTTGAATCATGTGGCTTTGTACCTTACATTACGTGATAGTGATTCCTTTCATGTGTTTGATATCCTGTGGGTTTTTCTCTCATATCTTGGTTTTTTCACTTAAATATCTTGTGTTTTGTTGTGAATACAATAAAAATAATTAATCTTACATGATTTATCTTTTATCCCATAACATTTGGTGTCGTACGTGGGTACCTACTAGTAAATCCACTGAGAAACTCACCCAACAATCATTTTTCTTTGTGATGGAAAACCCTGGTCTGTAGAAGCAATAGATGCTCAAAATCACACGGAGTCCCATAACAATACTGCTGTAATATGAACTTATCACTATGGATCCACAATCTCTGTTAAAAGTGATGGAAGAAATGGTCAATGACCTTAGCCAGTTCATTTTTACCTCGGGGTAGCGATCGATCGTCCAACCTCATACAAAGACTGCTCCTATGGGAGTTGGCGACGACCCTGCTATCATTGGCCCTGATGTCGATCATTTACGGAATTATATCTCCGATGTGGAAGAAATTATACACCGTGTACTATCCTTAGACTGTTATAGATTTGTTACTCCCACCTAGTAAAATATATCCTCGTATTAAATGATTTTAATCACTTAACATGGATCATGTCAGGTCACGGAGGAGATGAATCTATTTTCCACAGATCTCAGCAAGCATCCCACACCATTTCACTTTTCTCTCATTGATTTGTCCCGTTTTCTTCCAAAAATGAGTGAAGTGATATGGCGCTTCCAAGACGAAAGTAACATCAAGTTTAGAGAAAAGTATTTAAACTGACTTAATTTTTTTACTCTCATCTAAACCAAAAAATACATTCGCTTTAAATGATTTTATCTACTAAACATGTGATCCTTGCAGGCCATAGATGAGACATATGTCTTCTCATTGAGTCTCACAAAGCACCCAACATAACTTTCTTCCAGGGCCAACCAAGCACCCATAACTATTTTGTTCTCTTGGGCTTCAACATCATTTGTAACGACCCTAATTTGAGCCTATCTGATTTGATAAAAACATGCTAAATAAAACTAAACGTTTGAACGTAAACTAAAAACATAATTCAAAAACATTAAAGTCTAGCAACATAATTTAGAGTATTCTCAAAAGACCGGATTCTATCACCGGACAACTGACGACCTCCTTCCCATGCCCTTCTCATACCTCGTCGGCGTCACCTACAAAATCTGTAAAGCGGTCACAATCTATTAAAGGAAACTTCACACACTATACTTATCTTTCAATTCTTAAATAAATCATACACACACGCGTAAGTCGTTTCTTTTAATCGTTTTATTATTTTCTTCTTCTTAGTCTTTTACCCTTATCATTCCCCTCATCCTTTAACCTTACTGTTGCCGAGAGTAACATGCTCAGTACATATCCCGCCCAAGCCAACCGTTAGCTGTTGGTTGACTTGACGGGCCATATGCTTCCCTTCCCCGGGTGGGTACTTAGGCGCTACCCTTTTTTCCACCCGGATCCGTTCCGCCCTTTTCGTACATATCTTTCCATTTTTGTAACTTATCGTTCCCTTCATCAGGCATGCCCATCCTTTGGCAAATCATGTACTAAGCACAATGTCGGGCTCGGTCGGACGGTCCATCTTTCCTCACCCCGAGTCTTATTAACATTTGCCTCATTCGTTAGCGTCTCTTACTTTCTTTTTTACTAACCCTTCCCTGTTTCCCTAAGTCGGAACCTTCCCTTACTACATTGTGTTCACTCCGCTTACTGTTTGCTTTCGCTCGTTATAATCCCTTCGTGATTCCCTGCATTTCTTAACAGGTCTTAGTACTCGATTTCCGATGTTATTATCTCATTGTTAACTATGTGATTACCGTAGACCCTACATATCCTTTTCTCTCACGATCCGGCGTTGAGACGCGACGAAAACACCCAAATTTAGTATTTTCGCGATAAATCACTCCATTCTCGAAATCCGCGACAATTTTATCCACGATAATTTGGTCTTCAAAATATCCGCGACAATGTTTTTGGTTTAGGTTTTCCACGACAATTTTGTGGTTTAGGTTTTTCCGCGACAATTTTGCTCTCTGCCAAAATTCCGCGACAATTTCTCTTGCACCAAAATCCGCGACAATTTTGCATGGTGCAATATTTAGATGCGACAATTTTGCATGGTGCACCAAAGTCCTCACATTATATAGATGAAAGTAGCGCAAGTTTCATGGTGCAATATTTGGACTGATGTAAATTTTTACTCTCACTTAGACAGATCAAATTTCTTGCGTTTAGTGGTTTTATCTACTTAGTTATCGGGAGAGGCAGATGTCCTTTATATTATTGTCGATCATGACCACCAACTATCGAGGGCGCAACCCTCTACGGCAAGTCATAGAGAAGTTTTCAAAGTACACCCGATTTGCATGGAAATATGCTCAGCACGCAGCCAACAATCAAACAATCCTCGAGCTTGACATATCCAAACAATATGTATGTATGGCGTCTAGTCTTGCTGCAGACAGGAAAACTCCTCATATTTAGAAAATATGTTGACCCGGTATCCATCCTGACCATATTGATATTGATAGACTATACGACAGACTGGACATTGTGTTTCTATTCTAGCCTATGCTACCAATTTTCCACCTATCACCATACTAAACGTAATGAACCTCGCTCCGATCAACCAGTCCTCTAGTCGATTGATTTCACATCGTCGAAATGGATACAATTTAGAATGTGATAAAAAAGGGAGGAATTTTATTTATTTTGTTAAAAAAAGATAAAAAATTCATACCTATAGGCTATGCATGATACTTGCATATATTGGAAATAAATTATTCACAATTTTATATGTGTTATTATTGCTATAACCTGATATGTACATTCCCACTTGCGGTCCAACTAACTAATGTGCTATGATACTTCAACTTTCTTCAAGACAAGGTCTCCAACTCCCAACAACTGTGGACGAACATTTTATCATGCCTTTTGGGCTTCTTACAAAAATCCACTCGAATGGCTGCTTTTTCTCTAAGATTCACAACGCATTGAAGATCTAATTTCCGCATATCTTCATTCATCACTTCATCATATTCAATAACCTTATAAGACAAAATAGATACCTCAGTTGGTGAGACGGATTCGGAACCGTACACTAGTGAAAAATTACTAAGGACTGTGGTAGATCGTGTGCATATCCGATATGTCCACATAATGTTGTTCAACTCGTCCACCCATGAGGTTCTCCTGATGTAAAGTTTTGTTAAATAGTGTAATATTCACACCACTCACTTACAAGCTTACTAGAGAACTGTGTCTTGTTATTCGATACCAGGACCCAATCCCAAATCGGGATACTATGGAGCGCCAGATGAAGCTTATCACTTCTTGACCCAATCCCAAATCGGGACAGTGCTTCATGGTCTATCCATTTACATAAATGTTATATTGCAACAACACAAAATTTCTTCTGACTCGAAGCTATTGGGAAAGCTCCTAGAATCTCAATTCCCCATATATCGCGGATTTCACTATTCATCCCGGAGTTCACTATTCATTACCGGAGTTACTAAAAAGGACAAGTTTTCAGCAAAGGTTTTATAGTTTTCTTCGGCACAATGTGCAAGTTAGAATGATACTAACAAAATGCGCAATGTCGAACTAATTTTATACAATCTTGCATCATGTTTGCCAAAAATACATGGCTGCATAACCATTAGGGATAACCACATAACCTTTCGGCCAGAAATACATGTTTCCACAGTCCATAGCGTGAGCCTCATAAATCACATAATCGACTTGCGATTTCTATAAACAAAAAAGTTATGAGCCACATAAATTCTTGTTATGCAACTTATTGTCCACATAAATAAAATTAGTAGATCTTTTCATTGTCCTTCATGCTTCACTTCTTCTATAGGTAATTACATATATGGGATAATATTATTTCTCCACTATGGTTTATCAGGTACTACACCCAACAAGAATAAAATGTTGTTAAATAGTTCTAAATTAGCCACATCGGTCGTTGAACTTTCCACAAGAGTGATAGCTGGCTGATAATTTATCATTGTAGAGATTCTAGACTCTTCTGTACGAGTGTTTTCTTCGCTCAAATATAGGTCAGGATAATTAGTTTATAACTTTTCATAGCCTCCTTTTAATATCCAGATACAACACAATGTGTTCATCTTTAGTTGTGAAAGTTTCATAAAATTGATTTGACACTAGATGTGAATCAGAATGAGCATGGAAATGGTCAATCTCGATCTCAACCGCTAATTGTTACAAAAAACCAATGCTTCGTACTCTGCAACATACGATCATGTCATCTCTCCTATATAGTCAACCAAAACCAATGACTTTAAATTTGCCTTGATTCATATTCGATTTGATATTGTCTAACTTAATATTTCACTTGGCTAATGTGCCGGAATCATCAACCCTTGATAATAAACTCATGATAGATTGATAGTCAATAATACGATATGACAGCCATGACAATAGTGTCTCAATTTTCAGGAGGTAACTATCAATGGTAGGACAAACTTCTCTAAATCAATATAGCAGGACTCGGCTCCATGCAATTTTTGCCAACATAATAGGCAACTTCGTGTCATATTTTCGATACCATAAAGACAAGGAATTTTCCCACCTTTACACCGAAAGAACACTTAAGAGGCTTCAACTTCATGCGATACTTTCTCAAGACACAGAAACATTCATTTTCATATTGAACATGGTTATGCCATTGTCTACTCTTAATCATAATTCCGTCAATATATACTTACAAACTCTTTCCAATCATCTCCTCAAATCGCTGAAACATGGCACCATCATTTTTCAAATCGAATGTCAAACATTATAACAAAAAGTTCCTTTATGGTCGTAAAAGACGTATACAATTTATCATTCGGAAGCATATAAATATGGTTATACCCCTTGAAAGCGTCTAACATACTAAGAAATTCAAAACCACAAGTCTCCACCATCATGTTTATGGCAGGTTGTGGATACGGGTCATTCGGGAAAGCTTTATTCAAATATGTAAAATCGATGCAAACTCTCAAGTTATTATTCAACTTTGGGACCACCACGAGATCTGCGACCCAATTTGAGTATCTTACGGGCTCGATGAATCATTCCAATAGCAAGCTTTCACTTCCTCATCAATTGTCTTCTCATTTTCGGGGGAGAACTTTCTTTTATTTTAGTGAACTAGTCGCACATACGGGTTAACATTGAGTCTATAAAAAAGAACTTTATGGTCTACTCCCACATAATCTTGATAAAAACAAGCAAGACATTGACATTTTTCTGAAAAAAAAAAGAAATTACCTCCTTTTCGAGCTGTGGTGGCATTTCAGATCCAACCAAAATTGTTTTTTTCTGAACTGCTAGGGAATAACTGGACTATCATAATGCTGGGAGGTTCCATCATCATGTCACTTTCCTTATGCTTCTCAAAGGTCAAGCTCTTCCATGTTCTCTAGGGGATCCATGATTAAAGAATTACAAAGCAGATGCACTGCCAGAATGAAAGCATGACTCTAGCTTTCTCACTTAGGGGTCATAAAATCCAAAAGTCTCTCTAAAGAATCATACTGCAACACGGTCAAAGAGGTGATCGACTTCACATGTGCATTAAAGGGTGCAAATGATGAATAGAATTGATCCTTAAAGTCTTGATACAAGATGATTGAACATCTTGATAGTCGATTGGGCTTCCTAAGTGTGAAATCCATGTGGAAATAAAGAAACACATAGCCACATCACTGAAGTTAATTAAGCTCACGTGAATTTCCAAATTTAAAGTGTAAGCATTAGGATCTTTGGAGCATCGGTATTGATATCGTCTAAAAATATTCTTTGGTCTTGCTCTTGATCAGTCGATTTCTTATGTTTATCTTGAGTTCATTTAATGTGGAGATTATGAAAGACACATGTTATATACAAGGTTGGCCCACAATGTGTGAGCTTACGTTCTCGTGATATCAAAATTCTACCTTGGTTTCCATTATAATCAGTCAATGAATACAAATACAATTAAGAGATATCATGAGTCCGAATGAGAACAGTTCAAAAAATAACCGAGTTCACTCAGTTACTCTTGACCAGCAAACTCCACGCGAGTCTAGTCAAGTAGCCAACTCCACGCGAGTCACAAGTCCACGTGGGTGTGGATTTCAAAGAGAAAGTTCATGCGGGCCAATCTGATTCCCTGCGAAATAAGATATGAACCTCCGAAAATAACTATATGATACAATTCCACGCGAATACGACCAAACAAGCGAGTCCACGTAACTCTAGGAGCAAGTCCATGCAACATTCTTCCCTTGTGAAGCATGCCAAGAGTCCAACCCTTTCACGTGCCCAGGGACATGTGTTTATAGAAAAACAAAGCCCATTAGGTAAACCCTGGTTTCAAAAGCCGAGTCTTAATCGATTCGGCCCGATTTGACCCACTTTGTCCAAAAACTCTAAATATCACCCGAATATATATACTAATGCCCCGGGTTTTTCAAAGTGCATCTCGATCGATCACTGACCATACGAAACGATGAAAAAATACCATTGACATAATTCTATCTCCAAATATTCAAAAGATAATAAAAATACCACCAAAGATTCACCGACAAGCTTTCTTGGCGCCAAATTACAAAAATACCTCTGGCGCCATTTCTACCCGAAATTATGTGAAACTACTCGAAATAGCATTAGAATCATTCCATGAGAACATGAGATGCCTAGATTATGAAAATACCTCAAAGTTGCTTCATTCCTAAATCATAGAAGAAAATCGAAGATACCATTTAGATGGACCAGACGAGCCCCTGGGGTATCCTTATTACTAAAAACCCCAGGTAATATCAGGTATTGTGGGAGGTTCTTGTGCATCTCAATGCACTCACACCTCGTGGCATTAATGAATGCCATAGAAAATGATAATAACTCCGTAGAAGGATTCAATGGACTCTTCAAGGCATCCATAAAGGATAAGGTCTTTCTACTCTAAAATCACCCTCATATGGTGAGGTGCGAAATGTATCTTGAGTGTATTCACCGTACACCCACGGTCATTCATTCTCAAGGCAAGGTTGGTCTCCAACTTATACATTCAAACATCATTGTACTCAACTTTTAACCCTCATATGGTGAGGTGCGATATGATTGAGCCTTTGTAATATCTCGCCCTCGATATCCTTACATAGATTGGAGTTATGTTCAATTTCCAATTTTTCATGATAACTATCATCTTTTGAATTTATAATCATCATAATGCCAAAGCACAATTGTGACACAACATTGAGCTTTGAGTTGGGATATCGCAAAAATTGTGGTTCAAGCAAAACCACACGAAACCATAACAAATTCACATGAAACTGGAGCGAAACAACGCGGTTACGAACTAAAAAGCATACACACATAATTTTGATTTGAAGTTGAATAGTGTTATTAAGCAAAAATCAAAGAGAAATTTGGCTAAGTATAAAATCCATGGTGAATTTTCACTGTAGAGGCCAAATCCAAGGTGAAGTTTCCAATGAATAGTGTTTTCATCATTTTGGTCCCAGTTGTCAATATCGAGCTCTGCCCCGGATCGACACTAGATAATATATTTAAATAAAAAGACTATATTTTGTACTCTTGAACTATTATTATAGTGAAACACCTAGTAAGCTCACACGTTGTGGGCCCAATCTTGTAAATTTTTGTGTATTAAAAACGACGACAAAAAAAATCGACTGATCAAATTGTTGTGGTCAAGAGACCGGGGGTATTAGCAGTCGTCCGGTTCACAATAAACAAACTCAGTTTTGATTTGTTTAAATTGAGAGACGGTATGAAATGGAAGCAAGCAAAATACACACAATTTATCGTGGAAAACCCATTGGAAAAGGGGAAAAAACCAACTGACTAAGAGCTAAAAATTCTCTTAGCCGATATGTTAATCGAACAGTTTATATTACAAATAGAGAAGACTAATTAAAATGACTAAGGCAATAAGAAAGCGCGAGAAGAGAAATGGGCAGAGTAATAGCCTATTTCGCGCATGCAAAAGGTCCTCCTAAACTTGCCTTCAAGCCTTGTATTTATAGAGGGGAAACGTGCGTGGAAAGCGCTCTGTAACCACCTCTAACAAAGTTGTTTTCTCATGCTGGAAAACGTCACTATGTCCGAAGTGCGAACAATGTGTGCAGGCCCGAAGCCTGGTGAACGTGCATGTGCACGAAGCGCAGGGCATGCGAGCTGTAACCATTTGGACCTATCCAATGGGTCGGTGTCCGAGTCTCTGAGTTACGTCTAACTCCATCTTCGGTCCTAAAACACAAGTGGGCGATCGGGCCGTTTATTTCAAACGGGCCACGTTAAGGATCTTAGGCTGCGTAGGATCTTTTCTTGTCATCTAAGCTGGTCCAATATTATTGGGCCTTATCTAATACGGGGTACCCGGTCCCGGAGCCCTCATCACTAGCCCCTCGGGCTTGATTGCCATCGCAGAGATGATGCAAGACCGACCATATGACGATGAATGTGTTTGACATGGCATTCCATCGGGCGTCCATGGGACCATACCCGAACGAGTTATGACAAGCGTCCCTAGGACCGATCATATACTTAGCGAATTTGAAACGTTGATTTTAAATTTTAAAAGTACAACTGTTATTTCGCGTCTCTTTTATTTAAATATTAAAAATCAGAATTATGACATTCCATATTCTGTTACCTGATATGCGTGATGAGTGCTTACAGACTACAGTAGCCTGTGGCAACACACGTGGCGGTTTGCGATAGGTAGGGGATTTAATATTTAAGTCGGGGTCTTGGGGACTGTTCATCCCCACCGTCATTTTGCGAAATAACTTTGTACCAAAAAAAAATCTGCAATTTCCGTTCTACCTCACACTTCGATCTTTTTACCAAGTTTTGTGAAGGTAAGAATCATGGCTAATCGCAAGGCTAGATACCCTGACTATCCGAACTAGATATCGAAGAGCTTTGGTCTAAATTTTCTATTCCCGCTCATTATTCGATCTGGAAGGGAAAAGAAGATGTTCCATGTTTCCTTCCAGCAGAAATGAACGTTATTGCTAGCGCTCTCGATGTTTGTTACGCATCCCTGAAGTGCGGTTTGCGCTTTCCGCTACACCTGTTTGTAGCGGCCGTAATTCGGGACATTCACTGCCCGACATATGCCTTGTTCTCGGGTAGTTATGTGTATATAATAGCATTTATTTTCTATTGTCATAAGCAGGGCATAGCCCCGACTTTAGAACATTTTTTCACTTTGTTCTTAGTCGGATCTCGAAAGGGTAAGAGGCTATTAGGGGCCGTAGCTTATACTATATAGCAGTCCGCGAAGCAGAGTGCGCTATAGTCGATAAGGAGGACTCCTTCATGAGTGGGAATCCTGTTATGTGTGGATAACACTCCCGAAGGAGGATTTGCTTAGGGTGTGGCCGATTATTACCCACCCGCATATAGGTAGGTTTGACCGAACCGGTTCAACCCTTCTCGTCAGGACATCGTAGATACTCTAGCGATGTTCCCTCCTCCCGAAGCACGCCTTAAGCCAATAGATATACTTCGGAAGAAGAGATTGATAGAAATTGGGTGGTGGGTAGGACCGGAGCCCCAGTCCCGAACTGAATGTTTTGCAACTCTGATTCTCCGAAGGATCGGGTATGGACTGAGTTATTATCAGGTTCATATATCCAAATCCTTATAAATTTCTTTTGCAGGTTCTACTGAGACAATGCCTAGCTCCCGATTCAAACGTATGGTAGCAGCTTCGGCCCCCCCACTGAGGATCAGCAGAGCGCGACCAAAGGCACGTTTATCCCTTTGGGATCATCGTCGGGGGGTAATCCCCCTATTAGCTCTACTTTTGCGGGCATGCTGACCCTATGCTGCACAGGGGAACCCTCCACCGGTAAAGGGCCCGCTTTGCGGGTTATGGGAGTCGTGGAGGAGGTGATAACGACCAAACTCCGATCTATGAGTTTCAGCAGTTTGTGCAGAATCAGGAATTGCTCCCCCATCAATACTAACGTTGATCTTGTCTAAAAATGTTTTGGATATCTATTTTTAGATCAGTCAATTTATGATTAATTCGTAATTTATATTGTTGTGGGGACACGAGCGATATACGAGGTTGGGCCCACAATGTGTGGGCTTACGTCCTCGGGAGAGCGAAGCTCAACCTTGGTTTTCACTATAATAATCAAGTGATACAATTACAATGAGATGATAGCGATAATACGGATGAAAACATATCGAAAAATGTTCAAAACTGCAGTTGCGTCGCACTGGGCGCGAGTGAACAGTGCAGGCAGGTGGACTGGTCGCGAGTAGGGAGACTCGTCGCGAGTAGGAGACTCGTCGCGAGTTGGAGGACTTGTCGCGGCTGATCAGGAGTGGTCGCGAGTCGAGAGTCAGATTCTGCCTGGGAAGTGCGATAAAAGTCCGAACCCTTTCTTAATGCCTTGGGGCTCCTATTTATAGAGAAATCCAGCTCAAAACCCACTCTCTTGGGCCCATAAGCCTAGTTCACCTCACTTAGCCCAAAATAATTAAATATTCCAAATTATAATATAATAAATACCATGCTGATCTCGAAGCTTCGGGAACCAATCCGGACAAGATGTTAGTCGGGAATACGATCAGGAAATTCCCGAGAACTTCGTATATCAGTTCTTTGCCTCTAGATAGCGAATACGCAGCCACATAACATCATTGCACCTGACCGATGGACTCCCGGGTGGCAAATGACGAAAATACCCCTGGCCCCGTCCTGGGCCGAAATGACCCGAAACATCTCAAAATGCTTAAAGAGACTTTATATGGGGCCCAACGAGCCAGAATTACGAGAATACCACTTGAGGATGCCATCCGATAAAAATATGAGAATATCGGAAATACCGAGAATACCGAGAATACTGAAAATACCAATAACCACGTTAGACGAGCTCCCGGGTGAGAATAAATACAAGAGAATATACCCGGGTAATATCAAACGTAGTAAGCTTGCTGCTGCAAGGAGCCCTTCAGGTGGAAAGGGTTCTTCCGAGTATGAATCTTGAGGCGAACGTCTCCCTACCATCATTCCCATTGGGTAGAGAGAAGAGGGTGGCTGAAGCTGAAGCCCGGAAGAAGTTCAAAAGACTAGAGAAAGTGGGGAAAGCCTTGGTCCCTGCTCTGAGCAATGGGATCGTTTTGAAGGACCCTGCCTCGGGCCCTAAGACAAACTATGATCTAGAGTTTGCCTTGGACCTGATGGATAGGGTGAAGAATGTGAAGAAGATGGCTTCCTAGAGGGATGCTTTTTGGAAGATTTCCATCTTTACGGAAAAGAAGAACCCTGACAATGTTCTGCTAGACATGTTAGGGGAGGAAATGGTTGAAGCATTCCTCGACCTCGCAACAATGGTAAGTTCGACCTTCTAAACTGCTAGAAGATTCGGGTTTTCACACTTATTCTTGTGCAGATGTTGCGGAAGGTTTTCACTGCAGCGGTCATCGTTCATAAGAACCGAAGTGATCCATCGGTCCCCCAAGTAGTCCATGATCAACTTGCCTTGGCTAAGAGGCAAGTTGAAATAAAGTAAGGAGACCTGGTAGTTGTCCAGGAGGAGAGGGATAGGCTGAATAATGAGCTTCTAGGAGCGGGAACACAAATTTCCCTCCTAGAGACTCAAGTTTCTGAGCTGGATGGGAAATCCAAAGTAGCTCAGACAGAAGCATACTCAACCAAATCCCGGATTGCGGATTTGGATGCTAAGGTGCGAGAGAAGGATGAGGAAGTGAACCAAGTCTATGTTCGGGCCCAGGAGAAACGGAATAAGCTGAACGATCTTCTTCTTCAGGCCCAAGAGAAAAATACTGGCTTGGAAGAAAATCTTGCTCAAACTCGCGTCGCAGCAAAGAGTTCTGTACGGGAAGCTGTTCTGGGATTCGCCCTGTCCCCATTGTTATTTGCATTGGCAAATAACTCCACGGGGCTTATACTGCAAAGTACATGAGCAACATGCGGGATCAGATTACTAGGTAGTTCGGGCTCCCTCTCAACGATGAGATGTGGAAGCTGATCGATCCTTCGGAAAAGGAATGAGATTTTAGGGTGTTTCATTCTTTGGAGGAGCCCGTTCTAGAGGACGATCCCTTCTTCCCTCTTTTCGAAGAGATTGAGAGAACGGTCACCCAAAAGGTTGACGACCAGAAAGAAGAGCTGAAGCAACTTTCGGATCGGGCCGAACTGGAGTAACAAGGGGATGAGGATAAAGGAGAGGGGGCAGATAGGCTAGAAGAATATTCAATTTTTGTACCCCTGTTTTCTTATTTTCTTATCTTTAATGAAATGACTAATTCTTCCCTCTTCGTTTTCTCATTTCAGAGTTAGTATAAGGTTAAAAAGAACTAAATTCGAGCTCATTATAAATGATTAAGCTTGTTGGATGCAAGCTCTTTCATTTTAATTTTCGCTAAGTATAAGATCGGGGTTATTCGATAAGCGTAAACTTTTCGGTCTCCATTTTTAACTTAGGTTGAGATTTGGCTAAGGTTGATTAACTTGGATTTTCAGATGTACGTGTAGACCACTCTTATTCCGTCCTTGAGATCATGATAATATTGAAACGGCGTAGCTCCGGTTCTTTATGAGTCCCATGACAAGCTTCGGTCGAGCCCAGGTTCTATATAAGTTCCGCGTTAGGCTTAGGCCAAGCCCCGGTTCTACATAAGTCCCAAGTCAGGCTTAAATTTGCACTTTGATTGACTAATTCCGGCCCTTATTCGTTCCTCTTGTAGTAGATTATAAGGACGTAAGGGTTGTTTCCAAAGGATGAAGGCCGTCGAAGGGGATGTTTAGTTCGCAGTGAGTTTTAGGAGTTTTGTGATCCATCCTCAAAACTCAGCAAACACATAAGCATATGACTCGTCAGAGCGGTCACTGCCACTTGGGAGCCTTACAGATGAATCACTACGGTCATTAGTCCAGACTCGTCCAAAAGATCTGACTTCGTGATCGATCAATCACTTAGCCAGAAACAATTTGTATTACACCTATTTGTATTCAATCTATATTCAGAGAAACATATTTTTGATTCGAAATTGTTATTATTTTTACTAAATAAAGCTATGATCCTTTCCCAAAACGCTTCGAGCGTGATTACACATGGCCTACTTTTGGGTCTGGTTCGTTCTGTGTGGATCATGGTACCGATAGGATAGGTGGCTACTAGGTGGGGGATAATAAAGATAAGGCTGTGTGGGGAATTGGAAGATGGTTAGTTTAGTGGGGTCGGTAAGATAATCTATATTCACATGTTGTCATCCTTTGTGGGGCTTTTTAGGTGAAATAATGTTAAAAAAAAAGGGGTATTTTTTTTAGTGTCGTTCCCGGCCGCATGTCGTGGTGTCGGACGCGTTTCAAACGAATTGCGACCGCGGAAGCCAAACGCGGCCGTAATTCGTTTTTTAATTTTTTTTAATTTATGAAAAGCATTTTTTTTAATTTTTAAATTTATACGAAACGCGACCACGTTTCGTATTAAAAAAAAATTAAATAATCCCCCTTTACTCCTATAAATACCCTTACATCCATCCAATTTTTTCCACACCTCTTCAATATTTTCCACTTCATTCTCTCTTCATTTCAATTGTTAAAGATATAATTTATTTTTGTATTATTTATAAATTTTAGTTTTGTAGTATTTGAATTGTTGTTTAGCAATATTTTGTCTAGTAATTTAATGTTTATATAATATTTAGTTGTTAATATTATATATGTTGTTTAGAAATTTAATATTTATATAATGTTTAGTTGTTAATAGACATATGCTGTTTATGATTTTAATATTTATATAATGTTTAGTTGTTAATATTTATATTTTGTTCAGTTTATATTCTCGTGGTTCGTCTTCGCCAAGCTCTTCTCTTTTTTGAACGGGAATGGTCATGTCATAGAATCAATCCAGGGTTAGTCCACTCGTACTCTAGCCGTAAAGAGTTTATGAGTGCATGCTCATATGTAGCTCTAAGAACATCAAGGGTCGAGTTGCGTATGAACATATTATTAGGTTCACATCGCATTCTTTTTGCAGCTCTAATCACGTGTGAGCAAAGAACCCTGTAAGTGTGCCATTTCGAACATGTGTATGTCTGTCTTTGCAGGTCAACAGTGTGTATGTATGAGGCACTGTTTCTTCCTCTTTCCATCTCAATTTCGGCTACGAGCCGATCATTGTCCCACATTTTTATGGTGTGGTGGTAAGCTTTTTTCTTTACCCGACGATAGAAGTTTTGTGCTTTAGTCGTGAGCACATCCGTATTCCTCACCATGCCAGCAATTTCACGCCTTCGCTCAATAAATGTTCAGTTCGCTTGATAGAACGTGGCCATCACAATCTTACAAATAGGTAGCCGACGAGCAGCCTTCAAAGCTCCATTAATCGCTTCTACCTGATTAGTAGTTAGCGTTCCATACCGCTTTCCCAAGTCGTGGGTCAGCGTCCACTTCATTTTATCCTCCGCGTCTAACCATTCCCATGCATCAGGGTTTATATTACGTATCTCCATCATGTCGTGTTGCCTTTTATACTCCTTAGACCGCGCTCCTGCTCTGTACGCAATTGTTTTTAACTCGGTGCTCTTGAATGCACTATATAAGTTGGAGCAAAAATGTCTAAGACACCATCGATGGTGTAAGTGTCCATTTTGGAAAGCTTCCAACTCATTCACTGCTTCCAAAATATCCGCAGCTCTATCGGAGATGACACATGTTTCGTGATCCCCAATTACATAACGATCGAGGTGTTCCAAAAATCATTTCCAAGCTCTGCAACTTTCAGAATCTACCAAAGCGAATGCAATAGGGATTACATGACCTCCACCATTGCGCCCAACAGCCACCATCAATTTATGGTTATACCTGTTAAGATAAATAATATTCCTTTAATTATTCTAACGAACACTTATGACCATAACACTTAAATGACCAGGTTACTCATACTTGGAGTACAAGTGGGTTCCATCAACAGAAAGAACCGGATCATAGAACTGATAAGCTTTTATGCTGACTATAATAGATCAAAACACATAGTGAATCATGTAGTTTGGGGAGCCAAGCGTTGTCTCGTATAGGTTCCATCGGACAATAGTACCATTATTCATAGCAATCAACTCATGAAACAACGACGGTAATTTCTTCATCAAAGATTCCCACGATATAATTCCTAATGAATGACTTCATCTCATAAACAATAAAATTCTGAGATAGGTTCCTATGACCTTCTTCCA
>RWGZ01001081.1:326931-418907 GCA_009725065.1 Utricularia reniformis
CTTCGGTCCGTCCTTCTGAAGGACAACATGAAGCATCGGGCAGCGCTGAGGGGAGCGAATCAGCAACGGGGGGTACGCTGGTCCCTTCGGGGTCCGGGAACCCCCCGATCCAAACAACCGGCGTGGGCACGCTGACCCTTCGCTGCACAGGGCAGCCTTCAACTGGAGATGGGCCTACGTTTCGGGTATTTGGAGTGGTAGAGGAGGTGATAAAGGCTTGGATTCGTTTTTTGAGCTTATCTAGCCTCTATCAAATCGGAAATGCCTTCTTTATTAGTACTAAAACTATTGCTTTATTGCTGCAGGGAGCCGTTCCTGTGGAGAAGGTTCTCCCCAGTCCTCAGCTTAAGGTGAACGTCTCCCTGCCGCCGGTCCCCTTAGGAAAAGGGAAAAGGGCGACCAAAGCGGAAGCCCCGCAGGAGCTGAAAATGCTGAGAAGGGGGGACAGCACTCCGGTCCCCACTAAGGGGATCGTTTTGAAGGAGTCTGGATCGGGCCCGAAGACTAACTCCGACTGGGGAGTTTCTCTGGGCCTGCTGGACAGGTTCAGTAAGGGGAGGAAGCTAACCTCCTGAAGGAGTGCTTTCCCTAAAGGACTTCCGCCTTTACGGAGAGCAGAACCCAGAGAATGTCCAGGCGGACGTGACTGGGGAAGAGATTATGGAAGACTTCCTCGACCTCACCACTAAGGTAACTTTTACTTGACATGAAGGCCCGAACTTTTACTCAATAATATGTTATCTTATGCAGATGTTGAGGAAAGCTTTCACAACTGCTATCACCGTGGAGAAGAACCAGGGTGGTAGCTTTGTATCCCAACAAGTCCAATATCAACTTGACCTTGCAAAAAGGTAAGTTGAGATCAAACATACTGAGTTGGTCACGGTACGGGAGGACCGTGACCGACTTGACAATGAGTTGCTAAGAGCCGGGACGGAGGTCTCACTCTTAGCTGATAAAGTCTCTGAGCTGGAGAAGACAGGACAAACAGCTCAGGGGCATATTGCCGACCTGGAGGTCAAGCTACGGGCTAAAGAGGAAGAAATCAACGAAGTCTAAGGTCGGGCCCAGGAGAAGAGGAATAAGCTGAATGAGCTTCTCCTTCGGGCCCAAGAAGAGAAGACGACCTTGGAAGAGGAGTTGACAAGGGCCCGCACTTCGACCGAAGGTTCGGTCCGGGAAGCGGTTCTGGGATTCGCTCGGTCACCTTTGTTATTCGCTTTAGCGGATAACATACATGGGGTTTATACTGCCAAGTACTTGGATAACATGCGCGAGCAAGTTATTCAGCAGTTCGGGTTTTCCCCTTCAGACGAGCGATGGAAGATGATCAAGCTACTTGAGAAAGATGGCAAGTTTAGGTTATTCCAACTTTGGAAGAACCTGTTCTAGAAGAGGATCCTTTCTTCTACCTCTTTGAAGAGATGGAGAGAGCGGTCAACCAAAAGGTGGCCGATCTGGAAGAAGAACTGAAGCAGCTCGCGGCCCGGACCGAACCGCAGGAGCCGGAGATTGAAGATAGAGAAGAGGGGCAGATTAGTTAGATTTCTTTTTGTACTTTGTATCTGCCTTACTTCTTATTTTCAATATAACTCTTTTCATTCAATTCTTATCCTTTTAATTGCCAGAACGAAGTAATATAACGAACTTCTTAATATACTAATAAGTCTTATGTTAACGAAGTTGTTTTAATCACCAAGTGTAAGATCGGGGACACTCACAAGTAGTTAACCATCGGTCCCAGACGTTATGTTTGGTTTATTCATATCAATTCTGATTGGATCGGTCGTTTAACATTGTGTATGGGTCACTCTTATTTCGTCCTTGGAGTCTATACTTGATTGGATAGGCGTAGTCTGCGTTTAATATAAGTCTTAACGAGCTTCGACCGAACCTTGGTTCTAATAAAGTCCCTTAGGTTTTGTTGGCCAAGCTTTGCTCATAATACGTCTTATATTAGGACCGATTTTATGTTTCGATATGCTGACTGCCATTCCTTTTATCGTAGCAGATGTCATAGGTACAAAGGGTCATTCCTAAAGACTGAATGCCGTTGAAGGGGGTGTTTTAGTTCGCAATGAGTTCTGGGAGAATCACAACTCATCCATGGGGCTGGGCAAGTGCAGGAGCATCTGACTCGTCAGAGCGGTCACTACAACTTGGGAGCCTTGCGGACAAGAAACTTTGGTCACCAGTCCAGATTCGTCCTAAGCCACCCAACTTCAAGATCGGTCCATCATTCCATTAGAAATAGTTTGTATTTGTACTTACTTGTTTTCTACTTACGTTTAAGAGAATGTATTTCATTGAGTCAAACACATTAATCGAAGATTCACAAGAAATATCGCCTTAAATTCATGACATTCCAAGTTCGGGGGACCTCTATACCATCCAATGTTTCAAGTTTATACGCACATAATTCCAATTTCTTTGATATTCGATACGGTCCCTCCAAATTTATGTCCTGCTTTCCAACGTTCCTCTGCACTTTAATGCTTCTGAGGACGAGATCGCCTTCAAAGAATTCTCTTGGGAAGACTCGCTTGTTATGGGCTCATTCCATAGTTCGCTGATAAGCGCGCATCCGTGCATAAATTGCATCTCTCTTTTCTTCGATCATCTCGAGGTCCAATAATCTCCTTTCACCATTCATATGCTCATCGTATTGAGAGATCCGAGGTGATCGGATGGCAACCTCCACCGGGCTAACAGCTTCGGTCCCATACACCAATGAGAAAGGTGATTCCTGGATTGTTGAGCGAGGTGTGGTTCGGTATTCCCATAGGACCTCATAGATGTGTTCGGGCCATTTACCTCCAAAATCTTCTAACTTGGTTTTCAATCCCTTCAGGATAACCTTGTTAGATACCTCCGTAAGTCCGTTAGTTTGGGGATGGGCTACTGATGAGAAATGCTGGATGATGCCTAACTTGGTGCATAGATCCCGTATGCTCTTTCCGTGGAACTGAGTCTCATTATCAGATACGAGCGCTCGGGGAATCCCGAAGCGGCTCACAAGATTTCGCCATATAAAGTGTTTGACTACTTTTTCCTAGATGATGGCTACTGCTTCTGCTTCAATCCATTTCGAGTAATATTCCACCGCTACAATACAGAATTTCCTTTGCCCTATTGACCGAGGAAAAGGTCCGAGGATGTCGATCCCCCATCTGTCAAACGGACAAGGCAACGGGGTAATCGATAAGGGAGCCCCAGGCAATTGCGGGAGTGGAGCATGGTATTGGCATATGGCACAACGTTTAGTGTATTTCTTGGCATCAGCAAGCAATGTTGGCCAAAAGTACACAGCTCTGATGATGCGGTGGTATAAAAATTGAGCCCCTGAATGAATGTCGCATATCCCTTCATGAACATAAATCATGACGGCTTCAGCCTCAATAGAAGATAAACAGCGCAGAAGCGGGCCTTCAAAACTCTTTTTAAATAAGCGTCCATCGACTAAGGTAAATCTCTTAGCCCGGACCTCTATTTTCCTGGCTTCAGACTAATCTTCAGAGAGATAGCCGTTTGACAGGTATTTAATAAAGGAGTCCATCCAATATTCAAGCCCTGGAGTTCATGGCATAGAACCCCAATCTCTTCAATAGACTGTTCGGTCACTGGAATCTCGACCGAAGGTCAGTCCTGAATATGGACCGAAATAGTGCTCGGCTCTATGTCAGGTATGCCCGAAGCCAATCTGGCGAGTGCTTCGGCAACCTTATTTTGCTCTCGTGGCACATGGTCAAGAGAGAGCTCACTAAATTTTTTGGATAGTTCCAGGACTTTGGTGCAATATAACCTCATCATCGGATCATGAGTCTCAAATCTCCCTGCGAACTGTTCTACTACTAACTTCGAGTCTGAGAACATTCGCACTCTGCTAACTCCCATTTTTCGAGCCAATGTCATTCCTGACAATACTGCCTCATATTCTACCACATTATTTGTTCCAGCAAATGAAAATTTGAGTGCGGAATGAATAAGATCACCTTGTACCGTTGTCAGGGTAATGCCCGCTCCTCTTCCCCCGAAGGTCGACCCATCTACATAGACCGTCCATCGATCATCCTCTTGGTTAAGATAAATGGCCGATCGGGTCATTTCAACCAAAAAATCGGCTAGAACCTGGGCTTTGATCGCCCTTCGGGGCAGAAATTCCAGATACATAGCACTGAGTTTGATAGCCCATTTTGCCAGTCTCTCGTTCAAATCCTTCTGTTTAAGGAGCACTTTCAGAGGTTGATCCGTATAGACATAGACCGTTCGGCCTTCAAAATGATGTTTCAGCTTGGACACAACATTTTTCAAAGCTAGCAGGAATTTCTCCAAGGTGGAATACCTGTTTTCAGCGGATACCAGCGAATGGCTGACATAATAAACCGATCTATGAATGTCGTCTCGTATGGTTACCAGAGCTGCGCTGACGGCAACTTCTGATACCGCCAGATATAACCCCAAAGGTTCATCACAAGTCGGACTTACCATCACCGGGGGAGTGCTTAAATAAGTCTTCAGCTTGGAGAAGGCCCGATCGCATTCTTCGGTCCAATCTAGATGGCTTGCTTTTCTTAGCACTCTGAAAAAAGGTAAGTNAAGTCGACTCCAACGATAATGAATTCCAGTTCTTCCGACCGGTCCTTGGATGGCTCTCCAAGGGTAACTGGGAATAACATCTTCCCGCATGGAATAACGCTCATTTGGTCGAACAACCAAAGAGTTATGTTAGCGATCGGGAGATCGTGAGCAGCAGCTCCCAACATTTCGGCAACTTCGCGCTTCATTAGATTGCACGAAGCCCCAGTATCCACTAAGATTCTGTGGACACGACGATTCCCGATGACCCCAGTGATGGTAAGGGGGTCGTCGCACGGATCGGTGATCCCTTCCCGATCAGCCAGGGTGAAAGTAATGTCCTCTTTGTTGAAGGAGGACAAATCCATGGGATCGTATTTCACCAGCGCCACAGACTCGGAGCTCTCAGTGGAGTCTCCGCGCGCAATTCTCTTTTGGTCCCGGACCAATTCATTTATTCTCAAACCACCGGAGATAACATAAATATCTCCGGCTACTTCTCTGGGTGCCGCCTCATTTTGAGGAGGTTGGGCACCAGTTTCTGCAGGTGGAGGAGCGGCCTGCTCCTGTCTTCCACCCTCATTCTGCGGGGCTCTACCGCCATGGCGCCGCCCTCTTCTTCTTCGACCCTGACCATGGTTCTCATGACCGTGTTGGCCTCTTTCTTGTTCTGGCGGAAGAGACCGTAGGTACTCCGTCCGATCATTATAGTTTCGGGGTTGTCCCCGATTATCTCTTCCCCGCGGCCTGTGACGATCGTCACCTTGGTGGCCCCTTCGGGGAGATTCTGCCCGCTTGCCCTTCTGACCATTCCGGTCGGGCTTTTCTTTATTCATTGCCGCTACTGTCTCTTTCAACAGCGGGCACTTCAGGGTCGGGTGATCGCGATTATGATGGATCTCGCAATACACCCGATTGTCCTCCTGCTTCGGGGGGACGTCTTTTTCGCTCACAGCCGCTCCTTCTCGCGGCTGCTTCTTATGGTAGGAAACCCTATGATCACCTGCGGGTTCAGAAGTCCCGCTAGGTTTCCGATAACCAAGCCCCAGCGCTTCATCACCTTAATATACTTGTTGATTTTCTGAAGAAGTTTTCCCAAGGTGGATGGTGGGCTCTTTACAAAACTGGCCGAAAGGCCGCACGGTCCTAGGACCTGCTGTAGAATATCAATTTTATCCCGGAGCTCAAGCTTGATACCCCGGGCGGTCCTGTTGGATTTCTCCATGAAGGACCGAAGACTCATCTTTGCCGGGATATATTTTAGCTGATATAGTTCCTGCCTGCTTCGGGGCGGTCCTACATTTGGAGCAAATTGCTCAGAGAAGGCCAATATAAATCCGCCATACGACTGTATGGATCGAGCCGGCAAATTCTTGAACCACGTTCGGGCGTCGCCTTGTAATCCTGCCGCGGAGTTGAGAAATGAAGCAGATCGAGATATTTCGATGATTGACATTGTTTATAGTTTACCGTGGTATTTGGATCGGGTTACTTATTTACTGAACCCATGTGCCTAATTTAGATATTAATGGGTCATTATTTATTGGACTCCATTATTGGTGGGCCTAGTGAGTTATAATTGGGCTGGACAAATCACCTATATAAACATGGTTAAAGTATTAAGAAGGAGAGCTTGAATTCTTGACCTAAGAAGGAGGCCGCTATTCTTTTCCTTTTCGCCCGGGAAACCTACGACTACGGCCATCAAAACACGATCTTTTTCTTTGGTTTTCTACCTCATGTTCTCCTATTGTAAATCTACGATTTTGACATTTATAGTGGATTCAAAGGCTACGGCCGGGGTGGTTTTTTTTCCTTTCTTTTACAGAAAGGTTTTCCACCTACAAAAATCGTATCTTTTTACTTCTTGCTTACGTATTACTTTTTCGTTCGACCCCTATCCGTAAAAGGGGGTCTAAATTTTGTTATTGCGGATTTTTAGCAGCGATAACAAACGCAATTGTAATCGCATACCTCCATTAGTCGCCATCCTAATGAAGTTCGCAATACAATTAGTGACTCTGAAAGTCTTAGGCATAGAATGTAACATACAAAAATAATGAGCACATTCCTCACTAGCGCTTTTTTCGGATAACTATGTGCAATATTACACATGGAAATAGAATAAAAATGTAAATGGATTTTTCTTCGATGTTCTTGGGAATATGGTACTGATTGTTCTAGATATAATAATATTCACATAATTTACTTCCAAGCTTTTTGAAGACTCCCATTGCAATATACGATACCAAAGTCTTAAGGATCCCGAACTAACAAACAATATAAGCGTGGGATGGCTTATCACCTTGTGTTCATAATCTTATTACGACCTCGGAATACTAATTTATATATATTCAGAAAAAAATTTCAGAACCATTGTGAGCAATAGCCCATAAGGGAAGCCCATAATAATATCAATTCTATGGTATCGATGGAACAATGATTTTGTTGTCATTATATTTATATCAGTAATGCTCAATTTCCAACTATACATTCTCATAGTCAACATAGTCCCCGGTATGAACTTCCTCCTTGAATACATTGAGTTTGGCGCAAGATAAACATCGAATATATAGATTGTTTACTAACCGATTCTTTTTGCTACTTCTAGTATTTATAAGCAAGCTCGGTTGCCAATTACAGGATTCCAAAGATTGACCTTCATCTTGAAATAATCTCATTAGTTTATCTCTCCATATTGATGATATGTATTTGATAATAAATCATTGTTAGACAATAGGTGCATTCGCATGAGTATTCTCTTGCCTCGAAATACACTTCACTGTATAAGATATCAATCTTGAAAACACATTATTCTGAATAGCCCTCATGGGCATAAAACGCCTCATTTCATTAAACATCTTTGTTTAGCAATCCGGAGAAAGATAAATTTTTATCTGATGACTTGGGGATAAATTGGTCAAATAAATTCCTCGAAAAGAAAAACATGTACTTTCGATAATCCATGATATGTGGGAAGACTTCTAATGACAACGTGTTTCATTCCCTTCAATAAGATTTCATTCTCCCGAGTGGAATAAACTCTAGATTTCTTGTATTTGTCCCCTCGTAATTACTTGTTCAACGGATCCCAATTCAAAACGCACGTGATAAGCTCATGTTCTTCCATATGAACAAAACATTTTTACTCGCAAGTTCCAAGTGTTGACGGAATTAGATTGGCGAATATCACAAAGGTCCACAACCTCTAATTTGAGCATAAGAAATTCCGCTCATAACAATGTACTAAGCATACTCGTTTTATCATGTGGAAACCCACTACTAGGTTAAATAGCATGGGTCTTTGCTTTCCCGGTCATCGAAACATGTATTGTATCAAGAGAGGATACTGTAATCGTGACAACATCAGATAACTATTCTCTTCAACGTTTCCTTGAAAGAAAAATAATCACTCGATCTATTCTTGTCAATATATATATTTTCGCATATACAATCACTTTCATGAGACTCACTTTCATAAGATCTTAAATATCCTCTCTGAATATGATTAATGTCGGTTCATCAAATTCGACCTTTTGTATTTTCCTACTAACATGATTATTGACCAATGTTTCTCGTCATTGCACCCAACTAAAGCATCATTTACGGCTTCTTTAAATGCACAAAATATGAAACTCAAGGTTTTATGAGGGGACATTGGAGACATAAACAAATCTTTTCTCATATAATGCTTCAAACTTTAAAAAACCAATCGACTCTATTTATTTAATTTTGAAAAGTTTACCTACTCGCAGGCTAGAAGGAATATCTAATTTTCATTGATTGATAACTTATCAACTTTTGTTCATCAAACATCATACGAACAAGGAAATTTTTTGCTTTCACATAGAGCGCACCTCTAGGAGGGTTCCACTTCATTGAACAGATCTTCAATATACTAAATCATTCGCTCAAATATTGGTCATATTAGTTCCATACCGGTTTTATCTATATGCCATCAATATTGAATTCCACACATTCTCCCTAGCATATCTTTAAATATTGACTTAATCGAGTGTTGGTACGTTTCACCTGCTTTTTTCAAACTAACCAAAATGCATAATTGGGAAACCTTATACCGACAAATTTAAACAATGTGTCAGTGGCGGTGGTAAATATAGGTCCTCCAACCATGTTTCACTCAATTATGTGAAATCAATTCAAACTCTGCAGCTATTGTTCAACATTGGGACCACCGATAGGTCCGTGACTATATATGTGTATTTCACATGCTCGACGAGTCCTTCTTGTAACGAACTTTCCACATATTCATCAATTGTCTTTTCTTTTTCAAACGACAATTTTCGGTTCTTTAAGTAATTCATTTTCATTCTGTAAAACTACCTTAACACCATAGGTTCCATCTTTATATCATTCTCCTTATCCATCTATAGCAAAAACACATCATCTTAATAAATTTGTTCTTTCTGATTATAATCTCAGCATATAAACATCTTTCATGGTACTAGAGATCTTGATATCGCTTCGACACATGATATTATAAAAATAACATAACAACACCAGATTTGCCTTTTTTTTCCGAGAGGTAGGAAACTTCATAATCAAATGGGTTAGGGATACGATGGTTCTGAATACATTCAAGGCACCTTTTCCAAGAGCAACATTATAAGCGAGGATAGGAAGATCGACCACTATGAATTCCATTGATAAAGACTCGATATTTCCTGATATCCCAATGTGACTGGAAGAATCATAGATCGTTCGCAAGCAACATAACTGTTGTATAACTAGACTAACTAGTTCAATACCAAGACATCTACTAGAAAGCATATATAGTCAAGATATTCGTCAGCTCGATAATGTCACAGATGAATTAAGAATGCATGCTCAATAACCATATATTTCCGAACGAATACCATTTTGAGTGATCCATAAAATAACACCAATTTGACGTCTCTTTCGTTATCAACAATTGAACTTTAATAGACATAGTTTGATAGTGCTTGATACTTCTGAATGCCCAACAACCATAATTCTCTAATCTCATTAAATAACTCAAGTATAAACCCTGACAACCTCGTAGAGGCATTTGAAAAGATCGACAAATCACCATTGGAAGACATGATGATATGACCGCTAATAACAACGTCCTGATGAATACCGTTCTTGATAGTGAAGTAAATCAAATAGATGAATCATTCATGATTGATTCAGAATATTCCAAACGAATACCATTTCTGATGGCTAAGAAAGACTATTAGATGCTATCTTTGAGATAGACTCTGTGTTATCAATAACTCGATTATAGAGTAGAGGTATGATTTCAACTATTCAAGTTTAATAATTCTCATTAATTCCAAATCTTTAACTATAATTCTCAGTGTTTCGCAACTCTTCGAGGGCTTTCATTAACGCAGACCCACATGATCCGAACAGAGAATACTAATTGATGAAACCGTATTCAATTTTGGAAAAATAATTAATCACCAATGAAAACCAAGGTGATCTCACAACTCCACAATCATGTTCAAATCTATTGAAAGATATGTAAGAGATCCGGATAGTTCATATAACCATTTAGGAGGTCTTGATTATTGAATAAGAATGCCGATATGCAAGTACACGTTCAAATTATGAGGAGACGAGACCTTCTTTCAATGATAGACTTCACGCCATAATTTCATTTTGTTATTTTGGGGTAACTTCACGCGTTCCACGGTTATTCATTGACAACTATCTTGTCGTTTTAACCATTTCTTCACCATGCATATTTGTAGTTTCTCCCTATACCACGATAATTACTCGCTTAGTCACGAATGTTTTCTCTTCCACACTAGCTTCATCTTTTGCCATAATAATTTCTCGATGTGGTATACTTCTAAAAGGCGTACTCTTCAACTCCTCAATTTGAATATTAAGATACTCACTTCTATATTGTAGGACATGTACGATCTATGTACTAATAAATAATTCGTCGAGTTGCCAAAAACTTCCTTAGCCTCTGAGGCTTAACCTTAATGCATCAAAGTCATCGATATAACGTATGGAATATATATGAACGCTACATAAATTCATGAAGGATGTCCATAAATATATATAAATAATTCACTATCTCGAATTCTTCTAATCGATAATTAGAAAACTCTCTTAATAACTCAAAATTGGATAACCCACATTATTAATTTCGATCTCTCACACGTTCTATGATCCCAAATAAACTGTGTACATACTGAGTAAGTTCCTCCATAGTAATTACATCTTACCTCATGTCATTGTAAATCAGTCTTAGGGAGAGTCACTGAGTTCTCGGGTTGAATAATCTAATTACCTTCCCAGCTCAGTCTCGGGCATTCCTTCCACTGTACTAATTAGCTCATCAAAATAGCCAAGCTTCAATAACCTCTCAATATAGGACAATCAGTAACTTATCCATGCATCAGTAACTTGTCTGAAACAATAATGGAAGATGACAAAATACTTTGGATTCGTGAGTCCACAGTGTGAGTACTTATAATGGAGGGAGATATATAAGGGATCCTCCTTTCAATTGTTATCATGGTGAGAATATAATTGTAATTGAGTGCCGAAAAATTCCACATCTCAGTTTTCCATGGCTTCATTATCACACACTGCTTTATCTTCATCAATATACTAAGTACATCTTAGGGTAATCTCTTCCATTTCTTCCGACGATCCTTGTTCAAGAATTGTGTAGAGGGTGGCCAGCCAAAATAAGCTGAAATACTCCGACTATCTTACTAACAATAATTCTAGGGATGCTCCTGCATTGCTCCTCAAAACGGGTTAGAACACCCAACAATGTCTCATTAGAATCATTCTGCAAAGTGATTAAAGATGTAGTGGACTCCACCGATACATTGAAATGCACACAGGCTGAATAAAATTGATGCATGAATCCCGATATGAAATGATAGAAAACCTCGCCATAAGGTTGAATAACCGGAAAATAGTCTCATTCAAAGAAGCTACCGAAACCCTAATAGTGTGGGAGATAATTCGCCCACCATTGACTTTGCAGAACTTCCATCGATGCCATAGTTTTTCTTCTTCTATTGAAGAGCTTAATTACGTTCTCTTACACACCATAATCACAGTCATTAGTGGAGCTGAGATGGATATCCCGGGTATGTTAACCATATAAATGTCTTCTTTCATAACCAATTCCCAGATTGACTTCCAGTGTACTCATTCAAGTATCATTCTACTCCTCGTTACCAATAATCCTTCAAAACTTAGACTCTACCCTCATATGATGAATGAGGTTCGAGCTTTTGGTTGAGTTCACCCAGTTTTAATCATCAAACTCTTATACAATATTTACTTAAGATATCATTCGCGCATCTAATTATCAAGCGATAACAAACCGTTTATTTAATACTCTTTTGACTTTCATCACATTAATCTCGGAAAAACTTGTTTCACACATAAATCCTTATTTACTCAAGATATCAACCAACATCCAACTCTTCACATGCTATCTTTAATCTCATTCTATCTTAAAAAACTCTACCTCACACATTATCCACTGCTCTATTGCGCAATAGTTGAAATCACTGCTAACGAAATCCCGCTCTGGATATATATCATGGCACACATTGATGCAATGCGTTTACACTACCGTGAACTCTTCCGGTGGCACTGATTGAGTCCCAAGTAAAATATATATCGATTTATATCGAATGAGGGTACACTCTGTCACAGTCTCTTCATCTACATCGTTCTCATATCCAAAATCCCAGATCATTATAATAGATAATAAAATCCAAGCTCAGCACAAGAGCTCTCAATGGGACTAAGTCTCTGGTCTCCACGGACGGCGTCAAACTGATATAGTCTTAAAATATTTTCTCGTATCAGTCAATTATTGATTGATTTTTTTTTCTCGTTGTTGTTAAGACACAAAGAATTACGTGGTTGGACCCACAATATGTGAGCTTAGGTCCTCGGGAGAGCGAAACTCTACCTCGGTGTTTCACTATAATAAAGTTCATCATTAAAAAATATGATCTATTTAATCAAATAAATGATATAGACTTGATATGAGGGAAGAAATAAGCTCGATAATAACGATTGGTACGAAATCATTGAATTATTATTCATTGTAGATTCTAGTGTTCATCCTTGAGTCACTATTGACTATAGCTTTCACTATTCACGTCCAATTAACTATTCATCAACAGATTTCATATTTACAGCAGATTATACTATTCATCACGGATTTCACTATTCATCGCAGAGACACCATTTATCGTGGATGCACTATTCTTCGCCGAAGTTACTATTCATCGCGGATTTCACTATTCACAGGAGTCATAATTTTTTCGCAGATTTCACTATTCTTCACGCGGAGTTACTGTTCACCACGGATTAACTATTCAACCCGGATTTTACTATTTATCACGAATTTCACTATTCATCGTCGGAGTTACTAATCACCGCGGATTTACTATTCACCACGGATTTCAATATTCATCGCCGGAGTTGCTATTTATAACGGATTTTAGGACTTGGCAAATTTCAGGACTTCAAACTCTGAATTTTCACTTCATCTCTCATTCCCTCCCAATTTTCAAGTGACCAATGACATGTATTATAGAGAATTCAGGTCCAATAACTGACTTTTGGTTTAAAAGCACAAATACTCTAATTTAGCCCATTTTGACCCAAGTTGCACAAAAACACTCGATTTCAACCGAATATCTATCGTAATATCCCCGATTACTCAGAATGCCCCTCCATCGGCCCGTAACCTACGAAAATAAGCCAAAATACACTCAAGATAGATCTATCTCAACAATACTCATCAGATATCCAAACCATCACAGAATATTTGTCGTAACATCTTCCGGAGACCAAATTACGAAAAATACCCCTAGCGCCACACCAACTCGAAATTATGCAATAATACACGTGACTCCTCCGGAAACTTTCCATGCGGCCTCCGGATGCCCAAAGCAAATAAAATACCTCAAATTACATAAAATACCATAGTGGGCGTACGGATCGGACCCGGGGCGTCCAAATTATGAAAATACATATGTCGCCATTTCAACCCCAAATCACCTCAGAATACCGAAAATACCATAGTGATCGGACCCGGGGTGTCCAAATTACGAAAAATACCTCTATCATCATTTCCGATCGAAATCATCCAAAACTACTCCAAACACCATCAGAATCCTCATACGTGGGCCAGACATGACCAAATTACGAGACTACCCCCAATATTACATTGCTCAATAAACGTAATTTGCAGAAACTAAAACCGTATGGTTACAGACATAAGATAAAAACTATCCCTTCTTCTCACGCCATGCATGATATTTAGGACAGACAAACTTTATATAATAATTTACAGCATTACAAAAGAAACACTTAATTTCCTTCGGTTTCATAGTAGGAACAGTATTTACGTCTTTCTTATGTCCCTTTTTAATATCTTTTATTTTTGTAGCCACTTTCTTAACCTTCATTTCTTTCAAGCTAGCCTGTAACTGGACCAAAACCATATCAAAGACAAGTTGTGCGTCCACACTCCCTCATTTTCACATAAAACACATAACATCTTATAATTTTAAAAAAAAATGTTGGCTGAAAAGCTTTGGCAGTTTGTCGAACAAAAATACCAACAACTATTTGAGAATGCAAATGACCTTCAAAATTCTTGAAACAACATTCTTTGAAAAGCCAATTCACATGGCTAAACTGATAAAATGAATCATTTTCATTTATTGACTATAGTCCTTAAAAAATCATAAAAATATAAGAGCATAAATTGCTATTCTAAATTTAATAGTTTTGGACAATCCTTACAAAACATATAAAAACATGAATGTTCGAGCTACTTCTGAAACTAGACTTCATAAGGAAACTAAAAATGTATGGCACATAATCAACAAGCAAGTATATGATAATAAACAAATTAAACAAAATAGTAGAAAAACATTAACTTAGGAAAATTTGTTTTCATGCATTCATCTTCTTCATTGTATTTACCTCATACTTTCTTTACTTCAAGACAAATTTCTTTCCTTTACTGTGAAATATAAACTCAACCTGATGAAAATCAATCACCCCATCATGAGAAACTAACCCTAAAACCTTAGATAAAAAATTCCATAACTAAATGCGTGTTCTGATAACATTTTGATAATGCATTTTTATAATCAAAATGCATTTTAGATTGAGTTGCGGAACACCCATGCGTTTTCATTCTAGTTATAACAATAAAACAATAATGTATTCTTATTTTTCCACTTCAATGTAAAATGAGGTTGGACAAGCATTTTGGATTTGTAAAATGCATTTTGATTATTTATTGACTAAAATATCCTCATCTCCAATCCCTATTTTTATAATCCATCTCTTCTAATTTTTCTCATTTTACTCTATGCTTTCCGTAAAGTTTCTCTTTAAATTTATATTAAAGTTTGATATGTGTATGGGTGATTTTTTAGTATCTAGTTTTTATATTGTTGTTTAACCTCGACCCATTCAATTTTCAGAATTTATTCTCATATGTTTTTATGTAAAAGTTCATGCATTTAGACCTAAGAATCATATCAATTTTTTTTAATTTAAGTAAATATAGTGTGTTGTGTTATTTTTCTATAATTATAAGGGTAAAATGATATATTATTTTTCAAAAACATTCTCATAAACATTTTGCACAGAACACAATTATTAATAGATTATTCATTATTTACAGAACATCCAACATATTTACATTATATAAATACATTATGAGAATCAATTATGCAAACACATTTACATTATTATAATACGTACAGAATACACTCTAAATCTACATTTCTTCTCTTTTCATAGTTTTCTTTCAATCATTTATCCTCACTTTCATTTGCTCGAATTTTTCCTTGCAGAAACCCTTTTAAGTCGTAGCTTATCCATTGAGCATGAGATTTGAATGACTTTTTTCCTTGAATTCGTTTATTCTCCTTTCTTTTGTTGCCTTTCTTTCCTTTAATCTCTTATCTACTAACAATTCATTTCAATTATGTATCTAACATGATTTGGGTTTTACAACAATAACCTTCCTTTAGGCCGATTAAAAACTCGCAAAGGATAAACTGATAAATCATCAACACTAATCATTGAATGTGATTACTAAATACGGCCAAGCAATAATCTACCTTTGGGTAGAATCATTGTCCACATGCCCAATAATAATCACTAACACCTTAATAATTCAACAACACCGAAAAATCGTAACGAAAGAGGTTATTTTGGCAATAATATCGTTTTAATTTCTCATAATAGGATTAAAAAAAGTATGTCATGTTATTGATATCGTAATAAAATAATATTGTTTTACAAACTAATGAAAATCAATTAAATATATTTAATAAATTATTTTCGAAAAAATAAATGAAAATCAAAATGATTTTCTTATTTAATATGCATTAATAAAAAATGCATACAAGTTACAATAAATGCACTAATAATGATTAAATAAAGAAACTAAAATGAGTTTGAAACTCATTAAATATTTCAATTAATCAAATATTAAATAATTATTTGCATTTATATTTCATCAATATTTAGACACATGTACATACACAAAGTCATACGAATTAACCTAATGCTTTTTTGAAAGATAGCCAACTCCATAATTAAAATATTTGCTAAATTTATAGTTTTCGAAATTAATTCTAAAATGCACAATTGCAATTTCCAAAATTAAGTCTAATAATTTTGAAATTGATACTAAAATACAAAATTGCAGTTTCCAAATTAATGCTAATAATTTCAAAATTAATGCTAAAATGCAATCCGAAAATAATGCTATAATTTCGAAATAGATACTAAAATACACAATTCCATTTCCAAAATTAATGCTAAAATATAAATTTAGAAATTAATGCTACAGTTTTCGAAATTGATGAAGAAAATTTTCGAAATTAATGCTATTAATGCAAAAATTACAATTTTTAAATTATGAATACGAAACAATGAAGACAGACACAAAAATACATCATCTTCAACAACTGCATAATATGAAGATGAACAAGATTCTGCAGAAGTCATCCTGGTTAACATACATATCATGTTTTTTCTCATTTTACAGATTTGTGCAAAGATATGATCTAAATTTATACTGAATCTGTAAATTCTTTCAAAAGAAATATTCAGAATTCTTGGAAACACAAACTTTCAAATTTTGAAAATTGTAAATGATATATTGGTTGGTTTTTAATCTCTCTCTATACCACTTAATTGAACTCATTTCTTTCAAGAGATTCTGTTGAGGATTAGAGAATGTTGACAAGACAACGCAAATAGGTATAGAGTCATGACTAGTGGTTTGTTTTGGTGTATGATTTTGTGTTTTGTAAATACATAACGTTGCGTTTTTTTTATTGTATTTTACAAATGATGTTTAGGTTTCTAAGTAAGATTTATATGAAATAAATGAATGCACTTAATGCATATTATCAAGTGAAAGAATTAAGTCATGCATGATGAATAGGGTGTGAATGAGTAGGGTTGGGCCGGGTTTGGTTAAATCCATGTCCGTTCCATCATTTATAACTTCAAATTTATACCCACCCAAATCCATACTGGGTTTAAATATTCAAATCTATGCTCTACCATTGTTAATACCTGCCTCACGGCGAATAATCCAACTCACGTAAAATTTCAAATAATAAAAGAAATATTTTTTTCACTTTTTCGAACAATATTTTTTAACATAGGGCTCCGGGACTGGGTACCCTCTATTGGGTTAGGCCCAATCTAAGAGACTAGCCAGAATGATTAAAGACGAACTAATGCGGCCCAAGATCGTCACTTTGGCCCATTTGGATTAACTAGCCATAAGGTCCATTAAGAAGTCAGGACCGAAGATGAAGTTAATCGTAACAAAGAATGCATACGGACCGATCTAATGGATCGGTCCAAACAGTTACAGTCACACTTTCTAAGCTTCGGGCCTCTCCACATGTTCCACGCTTCGAGCCTTATCACATTTTGGACGCATCGGTCCCAGCCACGTTTTACAGTGTGCGATAATGACTTTCAACAGAATTGTCAAAGGGGGTTACAAGGCGTGGATCTCAAACACCATCAGCTCTATAAATACAGAACTTGACGACGGAATTAGAAGGAACTTTTGCATGGGAAGAATAGGCCGTTACTCTGCCGGGATTATTCTTATCGCTTTCTTATCCTCGTTATCTTCATAAGTCTATGTTCTTCTTGTACTTGAACTTTTATTTAATTATTGAATCGACCGAGAGCATTCCCTCCTCTTGGTCAAATGGTTTTTTCCCCATTTCACGGGGTTTTTTATTATAAATTACTTTGCCTCATTACCGTTTATATTTTACAATCATTCTCCCACCAAAAACAAATTATAACCGAGTTCGTTTCTTAACGAACCGGACGACTGTTGGTACCCTCTAAAAAGGGACCATAACAGTTTGGCGCCGTCCGTGGGGACGATTCTCTAATCCCATTTGAGGTTTCTACCAGGAATAGGATAATCAAAGGCATGGCAACTGGAACTTCGACGAACGACAGTGATGTGCTTCCCGACAGTCTCCCAGCACCAACATTCACTTTACAGGATCTGGAAGCTGTTTTGAGGAATGTGGTACTGGAAATTACGTCGGAGAGAAGTGGGACACAACCACCGGCTGTTTCAAGCCTTGTTCCAACAAGTAGAGGGTACGAGAGCGACCCTGATGAGCGTAGCACTGATGATGAGGAAATCATCAGGCGCGGCGTAACGACGAGGAGGCCGAGATATCGATCCACTCCTCCTCCCCCGGCCAGAGCTCCAACTCCCGCTCCTAGGAATGACCAAGAGCAGATGCAGCGACGAATCGGCGAGCTCACTAGGGAGTTGGAGAGCATGCGTGTGCTGAAGGATTGCAAACCCAATCTGAGGCGCAATCCTAGTTTATTCAATAGGGCCATGGAGGCCCCGATTAGGCGGAATAAGAATGACGACTGGTGGCATATCTGCAAGCGGTCCAGTCGTCATCCCAATAATCTGAAGGCGTGTCTGCCGCCCTGGGAGATTTGATGCTCCCCTTTTCGGAAGATATCTGGGCAGCAGTCCCAGATCGGCATTATCGCAACCCCGAGGAGTTGCCGACGTTTCGCAGCGACGGTGATCCGATCGATCACGTTGCTGATTTTGAGTTACGCATGGGAATGGTTCGGGCCTTAGATTCACTGAAGTGCCGCATCTTCGCGGAAGGATTACAAGGCGATGCCACTGAAGGGCCTCAGGTTCAAAAATTTGCCGGCCCGATCCATACAGTCGTATGGCGGATTTATTTGTGCTTTCTCCGAGCAGTTCGCTCCAAATATAGGACCCCCCGGGGCATCAAGCTTGAGCTTCGGGACAAGATTGATATTATGCAGCAGGTGTTGGGACCGTGTGGCCTTTCGACCAGTTTAGTTAAGAGCCCGCCATCCACCTTGGGAATACTTCTTCAGAAAATCAACAAATATATTAAGGTGGATGAAGTGCTGGGGCTAGGCTATGGGAAACCTAGCGGGAATTCTGAGCCCGCAGGTAATCATAAGGTTTCCTACCCTAAGAAGCAGTCGCGAGAAGTAGCAGCTGTAGCTGAAAAAGACTTCCCCCCGAAGCAGGAGGATAATCGGGTGTATTGCGAACTACATCATAACCGCGATCACCCGACTTTGAAATGTCTGCTGTTGAAAGAGACAGTAGCGGCGATGGATAAAGAAAGGCCATATCGGAATGGTCAGAAGGGCAAGCGAGCTGAATCCCCCCGAAGGGGCCATCAGGGTGACGATCGTCATAGGCCGCGGGGATGTGATAATCGGGGACAACCCCGAAACTATAATGATCGGACGGAAGACCGACGGTCTCCTCCTCCATAACAAGACAGAGGCCAGCACGGTCGAGAGAACCGTGGTAAGGGCCAAAGAAGATGGCGGGGCAGTGACGGCAGAGCCTCGCAAAACGAGGGTGGTAGACAGGAGCAGATCGCCCCTCCACCCGCCGAAACGGGTGCCCAACCTCCTCAAAACGAGGCGGCACCCAGGGAAGTAGCTGGAGATATTTATGTTATCTCCGGTGGTTTGAGAATAAATTAAATGGTCCAGGACCGAAAGAAGACAGCGCGCGGAGACTCCGCTGAGAGCTCCGAATCTGTTGCGCTGGTTAAGTATGATCCAACTGAGCGGTCCCCTCCCTTCGGGGAGGACATCACTTTCACTATGGCCGATCGGGAAGGGATTATCGATCCATGCGATGATCCCCTCACTATCACTGGAATCATTGGGAACTGTCGAGTCCACATGATCTTAGTGGACACCGGGGCTTCGTGCAATTTGATGAAGCGCGATGTTGCTGAAATATTCGGAGCTGCTGCTCACGATCTCCCGATCGCTAATATAACTCTCTAGGCATTCGACCAGAGGAGCGTCATTCCATGCGAGAAAATTCTATTGCTAGTTACCCTTGGAGAACCATCCAAGGACCGATCGGAGGTCTTAGAATTTATTGTTGTTGAAGTCGACTTGGCTTACAACGCCATTATCGGACGGACCGGACTTAGTAAGTTCGAGGCAGTCCCTACTACTTATCATATGATGCTCAAATTCTCCTCCATTCATGGAGTTATTTATGTAAAAGGGGATCAAAAAGTAGCTAGACAATGCTACATGAGCTCGTGCTGAACTTTGGCACCTGTTAGGAAGGCTCGGGTGGATTTGCATACAGAGCCGCCGCACCCGAGGCAAGCAATGGAACCTGCTGGGTTCAAACTGATTAATCTGGTTGAGGATGACTCAACCAAAACTACTCGCATCGGGGCACACTTAGCCCCTGCTTTTGAAAAGGAGCTGATCCACCTGCTGAGAAGCCATGTTGATATATTCAACTGGACCCCGGACAATGTTTTGGGGATCGACCGATCCGATAGTGAGCATCGGATCAACACTGAGACTGGAACAAAGCCTGTTATGCAGAAGAAGAGACGTTATTCTCCCGAAAAAATCGAGATCATCCGGGCTGAGGTGAACAAACTGCTACGGTCAGGGTTTATCAGAGAGATCCACTATACTGAATGGGTTGCAAACCCGGTAGTGCTTTCCAAACCAGATGGGAAATGGCGGATGTGTATTGGTTTCACCGATATTAACAAAAGTTGTGAGTCAGATCCATTTCCCCTGCCTCATATTAACCGACTGGTAGATGCTGTGTTTGGTAGCACAATGATGAGTACCATGGATGCTTACTCCGGGTACCATCAAATCTTTTTGGCTGAGGAAGATTAAAAGAAGTCATCATTCATGACCGAAGATGGCGTTTATTTCTATGTGGTCATGCCGTTCGGTCTGAATAACAATGGAGCAACATATCAAAGGTTGGACAACAAAATCTTTAGAGATCTGATCCGCCATATGATGGAAGTATATGTTGATGACATGATTGTTAAATCTATGAATTATTAAGATCATATTTCTTCTTTGTCTCGTTGTTTCGAAGTATGTCGCAAATATAAGCTCAAACTATATCCAAACAAATGCTGCTTCGGGATCCGAAGTGGAAAGTTTTTAGGATACTACGTTTCAGAAAAAGGCATAGAGATTAACCCTGAGAAAGTGTAAGCTATCATTGATATACAACCTCCAAGAAACAAAAGAGAATTTCATAGACTTACTGGTCGACTCGCTGCGCTAAGCAGATTTATTTCAAGATCCACAGACCGGGCTCTGCCTTTTTTCAGAGTGCTAAGAAAAGCAAGTCATCTAGACTGGACCGAAGAATGCGATCGGGCCTTTTCAGAGCTGAAGACTTATTTAAGCACTCCCCCGGTGATGGTGAACCCAACTTGTGATGAACCTTTGGGGTTGTATCTTGCAGTATCAGAAGTTGCAGTCAGCGCACCTCTGGTGACGATCCAAGATGATGTTCACAGACCCGTTTATTATGTAAGTCATTCTCTGGTGTCTGCCGAAACCAGATACTCCACCCTGGAAAAGTTCATGATGGCTTTGAAGAAAGCTGTATCTAAGCTGAAGCAATATTTCGAAAGCCGAACGGTTTATGTCTACACGGACCAGCCTCTGAAAGTGGTCCTTACACAACCGGATTTGAATGGGAGGTTAGCAAAATGGGCTATCAAACTCAACGCTATGTATCTAGAATTCTTGCCCCGAAGGGCAATCAAGGCTCAGGTAGATGGGTCAACCTTCGGAGGAAGAGGGGCGGGCATTACCCTCACAACGATACAAGGTGATCTTATTTATTCCACAGTTAAATTTTCCATTGCTGGAACAAATAATGTGGTAGAATACGAAGCTGTATTATTGCGAATGACCCTAGCCCGAAAGATGGAGTTAGCAGAGTTCAAATGTTTTCATACTCAAAGTTAATAGTGGAACAGTTCGCATGGAGATTTGAAACTCATGATCCGATGATGAAATTATATTGCGCCAAAGTCCTCGAATTATCCAAAAAATTCAGTGAATTTTCTCTTGACCACGTACCACAGGAACAGAATAAGGTTGCTGACGCGCTCGCCAGGTTGGCCGCGGGCATACCTGACATAAAGCCGATCACTATTTCGGTCCATATCCAGGACTGACCCTCTGTCCAGATATCAGTGACCGAACAGTCAGTTGAAGAAATTGGGGCTCCATGCAACGAACTTCAGGGCTTGAATATTAGCGCTACTAAATCTCCCGATGAACCCAATTGGATAGATCCCTTTATTAAATATCTAACAAACGGTTATCTTCCTGAAGACAAGTCAGAAACCAGAAAAATAGAAGTTCGGGCTAAGATATTTGTCCTGATTGACGGACGATTGTTTAAGAAGAGTTTTGAGGGCCCGCTTTTGTGTTGCTTATCCCCTATTGAGGCTAAAGCCGTCATGATTTATGTTCATGAAGGGATATGCGGCATTCAATCAGGGGCTCGATCTTTATATCACCGCGTCATCAGAGCCAAATATTTTTGGCCGATGTTGCTTGGAGATGCCAAGAAATACACCAAACGTTATGCCATATGACAGTACCATGCTCCGATCCCACAGCTACCTGTGGCTCCCTTATCGGTCACCCCATTGCCTTGTCTGTTTTATAGATGGGGGATTGACATTCTCGGACCTTTTCCTCGGTCAATAGGGCAAAGAAAATTTTGTATTGTGGCAGTTGAATATTATTCAAAGTGGATTGAAGTAGAAGAAGTGGCCGTCATCTCAGAGAAAGTCGTCAAACACTTCTTATGGAGAAATATTGTGAGCCGCTTCGGGGTTCCCCGAGCACTCATATCAGATAATGGGACCCAATTCAGTGGAAAAAGCGGAACGGGATTTATGTATCAAGCTAGGCATTGCCCAGCATTTCTCATTAGTGACCATCCCCAAACTAATAGACTTACGGAGGTATCTAACAAGGTTATCCTGAAAGGATTGAAGACTAAGTTAGAAGATTTTGGAGGGAAATGTCATGAACATATCTTTGAGGTCCTATGGGCATACCGAACTACACCTCGCTCAACGACCCAGGAATCACAGTTCTCATTAGTGTATGGGTCCGAAGCAGTTAGTCCGGTGGAGGTTGCCATCCGATCGCCCCGAATAACTCAGTATGATGAGCATATGAACGGCGAAAGGAGATTGTTGAATCTCGAGATGATCGAGGAAAAGAGAGATGCGGTTTACGCGCGGATGTGCGCATATCAACGAACTATGGAACGGGCCCATAACAAGCAAGTCCTCCCAAGGGAATTCATTGAAGGCGGCATCGTTCTCAGAAGCATAAAGGTGCAGAGGAATGTTGGAAAGCTAGACAGAAATTGGGAGGGACCGTATCGAATATCAAAGAAACTGAAATCTGGTGCGTATAAACTTGAATCATTGGATGGTGATGAAATCCCCCGAACTTGGAATGTCATGAATTTAAGGCGGTACTTCTTGTAAATATTTGATTAATAGCCTTGACTCAATAAACATACATTCTTCTCAACATAAGCAAGAAACAAGTAAGTACAAAACAAACTGTTTCTAATTGAGTGATAGACCGATCCTTGAGTTGGATGACTTAGGACAAGTCTGGACTGGTGACCGAAGCTTCTTATCCGCAAGGCTCCCAAGTTGCAGTGATCGCTCTGGCGAGTCAGATGCTCATGCACTTACCTAGTCCCATGGATGAGTTGCGATTCTCCCAGAACTCACTACGAACAAAGACACCCCCTTCAACGGCATTCATTCTTGGGAAACGACCCTTGTACTTACGAAATCCTCCACAAAAAGAGGAATGGGGGAGTCACCATATCGAACACACAAGTTCGGCCCTGCTGTGGGACATATGTAGAACAAAAGCTTGACCAATATAACCTACGGGACTTCAGTAGAATCAAGGTTTGGCCGAACCCTGTTATGGACTCATATTGAACCTGGGCCGCGCCTTTCCAATTCAACTATGATCCCAAGGATGGAATAAGAGTGATCCGCACACAATGTGAAACGACCAATCCAGTCAAAATCGACCTGAGTGAGCCAAATGTAAAATTGGGGACCGATGGGTTAGCACCCTATAAGCATCCCCGATTTTACACTTGGTGGTTAAAACACACTCGTTAATACGAAATATACTAGTTTACTTAAAAGGTCAAGTACAATAATTTATTCTGACGATTAAAAAGATGAAGTTGAGAGGGAAAGAAGCTTATATTAGGAGTAAGGAACAAAGCAGTGACAAAAATACACTTTGAACATAACTACGCTGCCCATCTTCCTTATCATCTGTTCTCTGCTCCTGCAGTTCGGTCCGGGCTGCGAGCTGCCTCAACTCTTCTTCTTGATCGGCCACTTTCTGGCTGACCGCCCTCTCCATTTCTTCGAACAGATAGAAGAATGGATCATTCTCTAGAACGGGCTCTTCCAAGGATGGAATACTTGAAAGTTTCCATCCTTCTCGAGAGGATTGATCATCTTCCACCTGTCATCCTTTGGGGAAAGCCCGAATTGCTTCGTAACCTGATCTCGCATGTTATCCAGATACTTAGCAATGTATACCCCGTGAATGTTATCCGCCAAAGCGAATAACAAGAGGGACTGAGCGAATCCCAGGACCGCTTCCCGGACCGAACTCTGAGCCGAAGCACGGGCTTGAGTCAACTCCTCCTCCAAGCTCGATTTTTCTTCCTGGGCCCGAAGCAGAAGATCGTTAAGCTTATTCCTCTTCTATTGGGCCCGAGCTTGGGCTTGTTTGAACTCATCGTCCTTGGACCGTAGCTTAGCTTCCATATCCTCTTGAGCTGCTTTCCCTTTCTTCTCCAGCTCAGAGATCTGACTTGTTAAGAGTGAGATTTCGGTCCCACCTCTTAACAACTCATTATCCAATCGGTCCTGGTCCTCTCGTACCAAGACAAGCTCATCATGCTTGATCCCAACTTGCCTTTTTGCAAGGTCAAGTTGGCCTTGGACTTCCTGGGACATAACGTGATCACCCTGGTTCTTTTCCACGGCGATCGCAATGTTGAAGCCTTTCCTCAACATCTGCATAAGATGCCAAGGTCATAATATAAACCTTATGGTCGTGAGATCTGGCAGGCTTACCTTAGTTGCGATGTCGAGGAAACCTTCAATCAATTCCTCCCCAGACACATCTAGTTGAACGTTGTCTGGGTTCTGCTCCCCATATAGGCTGAAATCTTCGAGGAAGGCGCTCCTCCAGGAAGCCAACTTCTTCCCCCTCTTGAACCTATCCAGCAGTCCCAAAGCAACTCCCCAGTCGGAGTTGGTCTTAGGGCCCGAGGCATGGTCCTTCATAACGATACCCTTGGTAGGGACCGAAGCATCGCCCCCCTTCTTCAGTCTTTTGTCAATTTTCGGGGCTTTTGCTTCGGCCGTTCTCTTCCCTTTACCTAAGAGGACCGACGGCAAGGAGACCTTGGCGTTTAGACTGGGACCGGGGAGGACTTTCTCCACGGGAATAGCTCCCTGTAGTAACAAAGAAATTGTGTCGCACCGATTGAGGAACTATTTCCAATCCGGTAAAGGCCGGATAGGCTCAAAGAGCGAATCCTAGCCGTTATCACCTCCTCCACCACTCCAAACACTCGAAGTGCGGGTCCCTTGCCAGTTGAAGGCTGCCCCGAACAACGCAGTGTTAATGTGCCTGCGCTGGTGGTCTGGACCGGGGGCTCCCTCCAGTTGACGTCCCCGATTGAATCAACGTACCCCCTGTCGCTGATTCAGAGGGCTCCGCACTACTGGTTGCTCCGTAGCGTCCACCAGAAGGACTGGCCGAAGCTACAACTATATGCTTAAATCTGGAGCTTGGCATCATTTCGGTTGAGTCTGCAAAATAAATACATAAGGATCAGGAATGATAACATAAGAATTAACTTCATACCCGATCCCTCAGATGGATCTGAAGAATAAAAGATTCCCTTCCGGGCTGGGGCTCCGGTCCTACCGGCGACTCCTATTCTTATTAGCCTCTCCTCCCGAAGCAGGTCCACCCTCCTAAGACGTGCTTCGGGAGGAGGGAACATCGCCAGCTTAGTTGCGATGTCTGAACGAGAGGGATTGAAGCTAGTGCGGTCCAACCTACCTATGAAAGGATTGGATATATTTGGCCACACCTTCAACAGGTCTTCCTTCGGGAATGTTATCCAAATATAACAAGATTCCCACTCATGTAAGGACTCTTCATTATCCACTATCGCGCACTCTTTGGTGCGCATCACAATATAATACAATTTGCGACACCCTAATAAGCCCTTTCCCCTTCGGGACCCAACTAGAAAAAAATTGAAAAAAATTTCTAATGTCGGGGCTACACCCTGTTCGTGGCAATAGAAGATAAACTCCACAATATATAGGTAACTACCTGGGAATAGGGCATAGGTAGGGCAATGAATCTCCCGAAGTATGGCTGCTACAAATGGATGCAGCGGAAAATGTAACCCGCACTTCAGGGAAGCATAACTAACTGGTAAGGCACTGGCCGGAACGTTCATTTCCGCTGGAAGGAAACAAGGCACATCTTCCTTTCCCTTCCAGATGGAGTAATGAGCGGGAATTGAAAACTTAGATCTAAGCTCTTCAATATCTAACTCAGACATGGTTGGATACCTAACTTTACGAGGAGCCATGGTCGTTACCTTAAGAAAACTGGGTAAGAGTGGTCGGAAATTTGCGAAAGCGAGAATGTTGCGCGTCGGTTGCTGTGGCGACGATTTTTGCAATTAGGCGGTGGAGGTGAACAGTCCCAGAAACCTTGATTTAAATAGTAAAATCCCGACGTATCAGGCGTTGCCATGTAGGATTACTACAGGAAACCGCAGTCTGTACCCGCAGAACATACCTGTCAGCTAACAGAATACATAAAGGCGCAAATCGGGATTTTATTGTTTAAATAAAAATAACACAAAAAAGAGGCAACCGATATGCTCACTTACAGTTCAAAATCAATTTTCCAAATTTGCACAAGTATGAGATCGGTCCCTAGGACGCTTTCCATCATCGGGAACGATCCTGAAAGTGCTCGAGCCGTCATGTGATCGGCCTTATATCACCTCTGCGATGTCACACAAGTCCGAGGGGCTAGTGATGAGGGCTCCGGGACCGGGTACCCTCTATTGGGTTAGGCCCAATCTAAGAGGCTAGCCCGAATGATTAAAGACGAACTAATGCGGCCCAAGATCGTCACTTTGGCCCATTTGGATTAACTAGCCAGAAGGTCCATTAAGAAGTCATGACCGAAGATGGAGTTGGTCGTAACAAGGAATGCATACGGACCGATCTAATGGATCGGTCCAAACGGTTACAGTCACATGTTCTAAGCTTCGGGCCTCTCCACGTGTTCCACGCTTCAGGCCTTATCACATTTTCCACGCATCGGTCCCAGCCACGTTTTACAGCGTGTCATAATGACGTTCAACAGAATTGTTAAAGGCGGTTACAGGGCGTGGATCTCAAATGCCATCAACCCTATAAATACAGAACTTGAGGACGGAATTAGAAGGACCTTTTGGATGCGAAGAATAGGCCGTTACTTTGCCGGGATTATTCTTATCGCTTTCTTATCCTCATTATCTTCATAAGCCTCTGTTCTTCTTGTACTTAAACTTTTATTTGATTATTGAATCGACCGAGAACATTCCCTGCTCTTGGTCAAGTGGTTTTTTCCCCATTTCACGGGGTTTTCCACTATAAATTGCTTTGCCTCATTACCGTTTATATTTTACAATCGTTCTCCCACAAAAAACAAATCATAACCGAGTTCGTTTCTTAACGAACCGGACGATTGTTGGTACCCCTAAAAAGGGACCATAACAATTATATATCATGAATACAAACATATTGACATAAAAGATATTTAAAAAATATTAGATATAAAAATTTGAAATATTTCATTAAATTTGACGGGTATAATGGGTATGAGTTTGGATTTAAGTAGAAATCCACATACACCCCGCCCAAAGTTTATCATTTTTAAACCACCAAAAATCCAACCTGTAATAGCCGAGAAAAAGGTATGTCGAAACAAATGGTAGGGAATGTAACGGTAAAGTCTAGACGAGAGATACGGAACGAAAGAACGTAAAAGGGAACGAAGAATAGAAAAGTAAAGAAAAAGATAAAAGAGGGGTCAAAAGTAAAGGAATGAGGGGTCAAAATGTGAAATCGAAAAGTTAGGATGTCTATAAATAGGGGTGAGGAGGCCCAAAAACGAGCTAATCATCATTAAGACCCGAAAATTCGAAAACTCCCGCGAAGAAGAAAATTATCGTGGAATTTTGGACTGCATGCATTTTTATCGCAAAAAATTTTGTGAAGGAAATTGTCGCGAAAATGAAACAGGTGTAAATTATCGCGGATTTGCTTAGTGAAGATAATTGTCGTGGATTTGCTTAGTGAAGAGAATTGTCGCGGATTTGGTTTCAAGAGTAAATTATCGCGGATTTCATATTTCAGCATAGAATTATCGCGAATTTCGAGGAAATTCTAAATTTAGGTGTTTTCATCGCGTCTCGACATCGGATCGTAAGAGGAACGGAACACGTAAGGTCTACGGTAACCACATAGTTAACAATAGGATAATAACGTCGAAATTCGAGTAACTAAAACGTATTACGAAATGCAGGAAAGCGCGGAAAGACTATAGCAAGCGAAAGCAACGGTAAGCGGAGTGAACACAATATAGTAAGGGAAGGTTCAGACTTAGGGAATGGGATTGGGTTAATAAAGAAGGAAGAAATGATACGAACGAACGAGATAAATGATAATAAGACTCGGGGTGAGGAAGGATGGACCGTCTGACCGAACCCGGCATCGTGCCTAGTACACGATTCGCCAAAGGAAGGGTATGCCTGATGAAGGGAACGATAANTGGGCCCGAAGCAGAAGATCGTTAAGCTTATTCCTCTTCTATTGGGCCCGAGCTTGGGCTTGTTTGAACTCATCGTCCTTGGACCGTAGCTTAGCTTCCATATCCTCTTGAGCTGCTTTCCCTTTCTTCTCCAGCTCAGAGATCTGACTTGTTAAGAGTGAGATTTCGGTCCCAGCTCTTAACAACTCATTATCCAACCGGTCCTGGTCCTCTCGTACCAAGACAAGCTCGTCATGCTTGATCCCAACTTGCCTTTTTGCAAGGTCAAGTTGGCCTTGGACTTCCTGGGACATAACGTGATCACCCTGGTTCTTTTCCACGGCGATCGCAGCGTTGTAGCCTTTCCTCAACATCTGCATAAGATGCCAAGGTCATAATATAAACCTTCTGGTCCTGAGATCTGGCAGGCTTACCTTAGTTGCGATGTCGAGGAAACCTTAAATCAATTCCTCCCCAGACACATCTAGCTGAACGTTGTCTAGGTTCTGCTCCCCATATAGGCGGAAATCTTCGAGGAAGGCGCTTCTCCAGGAAGCCAACTTCTTCCCCCTCTTGAACCTATCCAGCAGTCCCAAAGCAACTCCCCAGTCGGAGTTGGTCTTAGGGCCCGAGGCAGGGTCCTTCATAACGATACCCTTGGTAGGGACCGAAGCATCGCCCCCCTTCTTCAGTCTTTTGACAATTTTCGGGGCTTTTGCTTCGGCCGTTCTCTTCCCTTTACCTAAGAGGACCGACGGCAAGGAGTCCTTGGCGTTTAGACTGGGACCGGGGAGGACTTTCTCCACGGGAATAGCTCCCTGTAGTAACAAAGCAATTGTGTCGCACCGATTGGGGAACTATTTCCAATCCGGTAAAGGCCGGATAGGCTTAAAGAGCGAATCCTAGCCGTTATCACCTCCTCCAACACTCCAAACACTCGAAGTGCGGGTCCCTTGCCAGTTGAAGGCTGCCCCGAACAATGCAGGGTTAATGTGCCTGCGCTAGTGGTCTGGACCGGGGGCTCCCTCCAGTTGACGTCCCCGATTGAATCAACGTACCCCCCGTCGCTGATTCAGAGGGCTCCGCACTACTGGTTGCTCCTTAGCGTCCACCAGAAGGACGGGCCGCAGCTACAACTATACGCTTAAATCGGGAGCTTGGCATCATTTCGGTTGAGTCTGCAAAATAAATACATAAGGATCAGGAATGATAACATATGAATTAACTTCATACCCGATCCCTCAGATGGATCTGAAGAAGAAAAGATTCCCTTCCGGGCTGGGGCTCCGGTCCTACCGGCGACTCCTATTCTTATTAGCCTCTCCTCCCGAAGCAGGTCCACCCTCCTAAGACGTGCTTCGGGAGGAGGGAACATCGCCAGCTTAGTTGCAATGTCTGAACGAGAGGGATTGAAGCTAGTGCGGTCCAACCTACCTATGAAAGGATTGGATATATTTGGCCACACCTTCAACAGGTCTTCCTTCGGGAATGTTATCCAAATATAACAAGATTCCCACTCATGTAAGGACTCTTCATTATCCACTATCGCGCACTCTTTGGTGGGCATCACAATATAATACAATTTGCGACACCCTAATAAGCCCTTACCCCTTCGGGACCCAACTAGAAACACATTGAAAAAAATTTCTAATGTCGGGGCTGCACCCTGTTCGTGGCAATAGAAGATAAACTCCACAATATATAGGTAACTACCCGGGAACAGGGCATAGGTAGGGCAATGAATCTCCCGAAGTATGGCCGCTACAAATGGATGCAGCGGAAAACGTAACCCGCACTTCAGGGAAGCATAACTAACTGGTAAGGCACTGGCCGGAACGTTCATTTCCGCTGGAAGGAAACAAGGCACATCTTCCTTTCCCTTCCAGATGGAGTAATGAGCAGGAATTGAAAACTTAGATCTAAGCTCTTCAATATCTAACTCAGACATGGTTGGATACCTAACTTTACGAGGAGCCATGGTCGTTACCTTAAGAAAACTGGGTAAGAGTGGTCGGAAATTTGCAAAAGCGAGAATGTTGCGCGTCGGTTGCTGTGGCGACGATTTTTGCAATTAGGCGGTGGAGGTGAACAGTCCCAGAAACCTTGATTTAAATAGTAAAATCCCGACGTATCAGGCGTTGCCATGTAGGATTACTACAGGAAACCGCAGTCTGTACCCGCAGAGCACACCTGTCAGCTAACAGAATACGTAAAGGCGCAAATCGGGATTTTATTGTTTAAATAAAAATAACACGAAAAAGAGGCAACCGATACGCTCACTTACAGTTCAAAATCAGTTTTCCAAATTTGCCCAAGCATGAGATCGGTCCCTAGGACGCTTTCCATCATCGGGAACAATCCTGAAAGTGCCCGAGCCGTCATGTGATCGGCCTTATATCACCTCTGCGATGTCACACAAGTCCGAGGGGCTAGTGATGAGGGCTCCGGGACCGGGTACACTCTATTGGGTTAGGCCCAATCTAAGAGGCTAGCCCGAATGATTAAAGACGAACTAATGCGTCCCAAGATCGTCACTTTGGCCCATTTGGATTAACTAGCCAGATGGTCCATTAAGAAATCAGGACCGAAGATGGAGTTGGTCGTAACAAGGAATGCATACGGACCGATCTAATGGATCGGTCCAAACGGTTATAGTCACATGTTCTAAGCTTCGGGCCTCTCCACGTGTTCCACGCTTCAGGCCTTGTCACATTTTCCACGCATCGGTCCCAGCCACGTTTTACAGCGTGCCATAATGACGTTCAACAGAATTGTCAAAGGCGGTTACAGGGCGTGGATCTCAAACACCATCAACCCTATAAATACAGAACTTGAGGACGGAATTAGAATGACCTTTTGGATGCGAAGAATAGGCCGTTACTCTGCCGGGATTATTCTTATCGCTTTCTTATCCTCATTATCTTCATAAGCCTCTGTTCTTCTTGTACTTGAACTTTTATTTGATTATTGAATCGACCGAGAACATTCCCTACTCTTGGTCAAGTGGTTTTTTCCCCATTTCACGGGGTTTTCCACTATAAATTGCTTTGCCTCATTACCGTTTATATTTTACAATCGTTCTCCCACAAAAAACAAATCATAACCGAGTTCGTTTCTTAACGAATCGGATGATTGTTGATACCCCTAAAAAGGGACCATAACAATTATATATCATGAATACAAACATATTGACATAAAAGATATTTAAAAAATATTAGATATAAAAAATTGAAATATTTCATTAAATTTGACGGATATGATGGGTATGAGTTTGGATTTAAGTAGAAATCCACATACACCCCGCCCAAAGTTTATCATTTTTAAACCACCAAAAATCCAACCCTCATAAGTCTGGTATGGTAAAATATCCACATGGTTGGATTTTTTTGCTATCCCTAAGTTGATAAAAGTGAAGAGCCTTGTGTTTATTACCTTTAGTATTGGACATGACATGTCTTGTCTTCAAATAGGAGGTATGACATAAAATCATTTGTATATTTCTCGATTCAATATATGTCGGTAAAAAGTGATTTTTTAATACTCCTTAATAAGTAATATTTAAAATAATTGATGAAATTTTTTTTAAAAAAATATTTTCTCTAAAACTTGAATGTGGGTCTAAAAAATGTTTTTATTATTTANAAGAGGAAAAGATACGTACGAAGAGGGCGGAACGGATCCGGGTGGAAAAAGGGGTAGCGCCTAAGTACCACCCGGGGAAGGGATGCATATGGCCCGTCAAGTCATCCAACAGCTAACGGTTGGATTGGGCGGGACATGTACCGAGCATGTTAATCTCGGCAACATAAAAGTTAATGAATGATGGAAATGATAAGGATAAAAGAAGAGGGAAATAAGAAAACGGTTAAGTGAAATGGTTCATGTGTGTGTGTATGATGTAACTAAGAAGTAAGATAGATAATGTGTAGTGTGTGTGAAGTTTCCTTTAATAGATTGTGACCGCTTTACAGATTTTGTAGGTGACGCAGGTGAGATATGATAGGGACGGGGAAGGAGGTCGTCGGTTGTCCGGTGATAGAGTCCGGTCCTTCGGAGAACACTCTATATTATGCAGTCGTACTTTAATGTTTCGAACTATGTTTTAAATTTGCTTCCGAATATTTCCGTTTTAATTATCATGTTTTAACAAAACAAATAGGTTCAAATTAGGGTCGTTACACAACCCTCATAAGTCTGGTATGGTAGAATATCCACATGGTTGGATTTTTTTGCTATCCCTAATTTGATAAAAGTGAAGAGCCTTGTGTTTATTACCTTTAGTATTGGACATGACATGTCTTGTCTTCAAATAGGAGGTATGACATAAAATCATTTGTATATTTCTCGATTCAATATATGTCGGTAAAAAGTGATTTTTTAATACTCCTTAATAAGTAATATTTAAAATAATTGATGAAATTTTTTTTAAAAAAATATTTTCTCTAAAACTTGAATGTGGGTCTAAAAAATATTTTTATTATTTATACATATTTTGAATTCAAATCTAAAATACATATTTTTTATAGAAATTTGTATCGAATGAATATTAAAAATTGTTGTTCCCCGAGAAAACTATAAAATATGAAGAAAAAAGTTTATTAAAGAATGAAAATGAGAATGATGATTTGAACCTAGAGAAAATTGATATGAACTGTGAAAATTAAGTTTTTGTATGGATATTGTTGCATATGCAAATTTGAAGACTCCGAGTGAAGAGGTTTGAGATGGAGATATGATTTAAATTTGGGGTCAAACAAATTTGCGGGTTTGTCAACCTAACAAACCTGCAAGAAGAAGAATCTCGGTTACATTAACATTACACTATTGATAAGTCAAAAAAGGTTTCAATTTAATTCGTGACATACTTTTTGCTTAAACATTAACTAGTTCTCCATCTTGCGATCAGATGTCATATTGAATTGAAAAACTACAAGTTGAAAACATTCTGGGCCTCAATATTCACAACCTTGAAGGTTCACATTGTTGTGTCTTTTCGAACTTGGAGTGTACATATAAGATAATTTGTGAATTTGGAGGGTGATTTATGCAAATTATCGTATACTTCAGGGGTAAAATAGTATCATTTAGAAAGAATAAAGCTCAAAATTTCGTAATGTTACAACTTGGAGGGTCATATGTAAACTTGCATTTGTCTGATGTAAATTGTTAGATATATTCACAACCAATGCATTTGTAGATTGAAGTATTTTTCTTGCATTTAATTAAAGTTTGAGACTTACATATACACATATTTGCTCAAATAATGTTTAATATCTACAACTTTAAAACTTGCAGAACATGATATTTCACAATTCGTAAGGCCTAAGGCAAACTTCAACCTTTCAAAATTATGCTATACTTTATATACAAGTCTAGAATGATAGTACATTGTTGTACAAATGAGGGAATTTTTTTTATAAAAATATTAATACTAATATTAAATAAAAAAACATAGAAAAACTATTATGAACTAATACTATTAGAAAAAAAGGGTGTATTATTTAGGTCGCCCAAGTTCACCAAACGCGGCCGCACTTGTTGATGAGTTATTCTATCGTTTATATGTTAATAAAAAAGTGATTAACACATACCTCCATTGTAATGGCCCGAAAAATTTAGAAAAACTACGAAAATAAGAGTTTAATACATTATTAGGATAACGGTGAGTTTCGAAGACGAAACTCATTTTAAGGTGGGTGGAATGTCATAACCCGGTATTTTAGGAGAATTAGATAATTAATAAATATTATTGAGTATATGATATCAATATACTAAGATGGAATATATTGAATATATATATTTAAGTTTAAGGGTAATATAAAAAAGTAATAATATTTAATAATGAAGAGATGATAAATAATTATAGGTTGTAGATAAACGGGAAACGATAAATTAAGAGATATGATAATATTAATGTAGATTACGATAAATTAAGATAGAATATGTTGGATATATTGTGAAGTAAAAGATATGATAATATTACTATAATGAGATAATATTTAATGGTTAAGATATATTAGAAACTATTTAATATCTTATATAATAATATTAATATACAATGTATCATATTAAAATATTATAATATTTAAATACATTAGATGGCAAAATATATTAGAGAAAACTATTTAATATGTAATATAATAATATTAATATATAAGATATTATATTGAAATATTATTGTAGTTATTAAAATGTTTGACAGAGTTTACGATATATTATAAGGAGTTGGCAAGATATTCTATTTAGATAATGACAAATTAAGGTAAATTGAATATGAATTATATTTAATTGTAGAAGATATTTTAATTACACAATTTCATATGATTATTGGGATAGAAACTATGTTGGAGGCCTGACACAAGTTGGCCTCATTCTTTCTCTAATATAAAAATAAAAAAGGGTTAGGGTTGGAAGAGAGTGTGAAGGTGCCGAGAGAATTGTTAGGAGAGTGTGAATGTGAAAGGTTCTTGAGGATCACCTTGCATTGGCAGAGTCAAGAATGGTTGCCATATAGAAACATCGAGATGGAATCCATGGCGCCGTTTGTTGTTTTGTAGAGAAAGGAATCATGAAGTATTGAAGCTAAATGGACTGACTAGTTGAACGTGGAAAATCCGAGCATGGATCCTCCCCTACACCAGAGCTAAACTAAGCTCTGCTTATCCACTGTGCCACTGATCCACTTTCAGCCAAGATCAGCAACCAAGATCTACGTGCAATGCTTAAGTTTCTTTCCTTATTAGTGTTAAGTTTTGATTTGGCTGTTCTTAAATGCTCTAGACTCATTTCAATTCAATCATCTGTTTGCATTTTGCTTATTCTTCGAGCAGAATCACAGACCAAGACTTGTTCAAACTTTACATTCAATGTTTGCGTTTGCTACAAGATCATAAAAACCAAACCATAAAATAAATACATCGATCCAACATGAAGCTAAACTCGTCGTCTCGGTTTCGCCCACTTCCTTCCACCAGCAGTCCTCAAAACTCCAACAGATTCTTCCACCAGCAGTCCCCAAAACTCCAACAGATTGGTATCGGAGCTATCTGGTTCCAAGATCTTTATGGCTGCACAAGGGACAATGGGAGCAAGTGGTCTAAAATTTGACGGCAAGAACTTTCACACCTGGATAAAACAAATGGAAGTTTTCTTGAACTCGCAGGACTTATGGCAGTATGTCGAATTTTAAACGAAGCCTTACCTGAAGCTCCAAATCCGCGCCATGTCCAGCAATGAAAACACTATGCTGAGGAAGTTGTCAAGTCCTACAGAGCTCTGGCCGTAATCCAAGCATCCTTGGAGAAACCAGTGCTGAGCAGAGTGGTGTCATGTGAATCTGCTAAGGAAGTGTGGGATGTTCTAACTGAGATATATAATGGAAGTTCACGTCTTAACAGCAGTAGGATTGGAGCAAAAAAAAAGGAGATTGATAGGTTGAAGATGGAAAACACTGAGAACGTGGCTGACTTCCTAGACAAAGTCATGATATTGGTGTCTGAGATCTCACTCTTGGGAGGTTCCTTTGATGAAGTAAAGATTATGGAAAAAATCACAGAATCGTTACCTCAAAAGTATGACGAAAAAATGTTCTCACTTGAATCTATTCATGGATATCTGACCACCAATCTAACGGTTCAACAACTGGTGGATGAACTTCACTCTGTGGAGATGAAATGGGAGTTACGATCCAAGGAAGCAACAAAGCTAAGCACTATCCATGGAGGAAGTGAAAATGCTTTTCCTGCAAGAAACTACACGGGTTATCAGGGAACAAACAACAACAAACCATACACAAACTCAAGAGGAGCAGAAACATCCAAGTTACCACCATGTGCCCATTATGAACGAACAAATCACAGGGAGAGCGCATGCATCTACGGGCCAAGTGCGTTCTGTTATAACTGCAAAAGTCATGGACATGTCACACAAGTATGCAGAGCACCTGAAAGGGAGCAAGCACAAATCACTCATAGCTGAAGTAAAAGAGGAGATAGTGGATGTAAATGCTGCCCTGGTAGCAAAGGTGAACTTCCGTTGTGCTGTAACTCTGGTGGATGAAGTAAAATGCCTCCTGGGTACTGAAATCACAGAAAGCTGGATGTTGGACAGCGGCTGTTCGAATCACATGACCGGTAATGAGAAATTCTTCGCCAAAGTGATCGAAACCTCTGGGGGAGTGGAAATTGGAGACAAGCGAGTGGTCCCTGTAATTGGCAAGGGCACAATCAAATTCTCAGACAACCTAACGTTGGACAATGTTCTTCTGGTACCTGAAATCGGATACAATCTACTGAGTATAGGGCAACTAATGGAAGAGGGATTCAAATTGACCTTCGAAGCCACCTACTGCTCAGTATTTAAGCCAAATGGGATGCTACTTATAAAAGCACCAATGTCCAAGCGGTGCTTCTATGTAGATCCACAGGGAAACTCGGCCAAATGTATGTCTGCAGTATAGCAATCTACCAAATTGTGGCACAAGAGAATTGGTCACATAAGTAAAACGAGACTGATAAATCTATCGAAGCTCAAGCTTGTTCATGACCTCCCTGAGCTTGCGTCCGTGGATGAAACTTGTAGCATCTGCTGCATAGGAAAAATGGCCAAACTTCCGTTCCCCTCAGGAGTCTCCTAGCGCTCAACCAAACCGTTGGAACTGATACACTCAGATCTCTGCGGCCCAATGTCAGAACCATCACTGAGCGGAAGCCTATACTTCATGACACTTATTGACGATATGAGCAGGTTCTGTTGGACGTATTTTCTTCCAAATAAAAGTGACTGCTTCGATGCCTTCAAACACTTCAAGAAGGAGCAGGAAAATCAATTGAACTCCACTATCAAAATTCTGAGAACAGATAACGGAACTGAGTACTGCTCCAAGGTCTTCAACTCATTCTTGAGTGATCATGGAATTGTGCATCAGAGAACTGTCCCCTACATGCCGGAACAGAATGGAGTGGCCGAAAGATAGAACAGAACGCTTCTAAACATGACCAGATGCCTGCTATTGGAGAAACGTATGCCAAAATCAATATGGGCCGAAGCAATAAACACCTCCACGTTCTTTCAGAATAGAATCTCAACTAAAGCCTTGGCAAACAAAACTCCAGTTGAAGCGTTAATAGGCAACAAACCTTCACTCAAGAACTTACGGACTTTTGGGAGCATTTGCTACACTCTAATTGCGGCGGAAAAAAGAGATAAGTTGGGAGACAAATCTGAAACTGGGATTTTTGTCGGATATGGAGCCCTCAGCAAAGGTTTCAGAGTGCTCAACCCGATAACCAACAAAGTTTATATAAGCAGAAGCCTTACCATCGATGAAACCAAGAGATGGGATTGGATAAATGGCTGCATCACCACTGATCAGGAGACTTCCTTCACCACTGAAGACTTCAACATAATTGATAGCCACACACATGATGATCAAGTGGGATCAAACACTAGTGATCAAGTGGGATCAAAAACAGATACAGACCAAGGAGGCGAGGAATCAATCAGAGGAACGAGAAGTCTGGTAGATATCTATGCTAGATGCCTGTATACCGTCTCTGAGCCGACATCTGTGGAGGAAGCTCTATCCAACGAAGGCTGGAGAACCGCAATGGAGGAAGAATTAAGAATGATCAACAATGGAACTTGGACACTCGAAAACAGACCTGCAAATCAAGACGTGATCGGTACCAAATGGATTTTTAAAACCAAGCTAAATCCAAATGGAAGTGTGAACAAGCTTAAGGCTAGACTGGTTGTCAAGGGCTATTCTCAAATTCAAGGAGTCGACTTCAATGAAACCTTTGCTCCAGTCGCAAGATTCAACACCATCAAGCTATTGATCAGCTTAGGAGCTCAGCTAAACTGGAAATTATTCCAATTGGACGTAAAATTTGCGTTTCTTAATGGCGAGTTGGAAGAAAAGATCTTTGTGGAGCAACCACCAGGATTCATTCTCAAGCAACACGAGCATCAGGTATATCGGCTAAACAAAGCCTTGTATAGATTGAAGTAAGCTCCAAGGGTGTGGTATTCCAAATTGGAAACTCACTTGCTGAACTTGGACTTCAAAAAAGGCATAACAGAAGCCACCTTGTTCTTCAAAGTGATCGGAACTTCAACTACAATAATTTCGGTGTATGTGGAAGATTTACTCATTGTAGGAAATGATGAGAAGGAGATTGACAACCTTAGAACAGGGATGGCGGAAATCTTCGAGATGAATGACTTGGGCAGAGCTTCGTATTTCATAGGACTGGAATTATTGTATTCACAGCAGGGATTTTTTCTCAACCAACACAAGTATGGCATGGATCTAATCCATCGTTACTCCATTACTGAAGATCATAACATCCCTATGACTGGTGGGACTAAACTGATGGCGTCGGATGGAAGTCAGCAAGCGGATGCCAAGCTATATAGAAGCATCGTGGGATCGTTAATGTATTTGGGAATTACTCGACCTGATATTATGTTTTCCGTTAGCTTACTATCGAGGTACATGCAGGAGCCTTCAGTGATCCACTTAAACGCAGCAAAGAAAGTCCTAGGATACATCAAATATACTCAACGTTGGGGACTATTGTTCAAAGGTGACACTGAAGTATTGTTATTGGGGTTCACTGACTCGGATTTTGCAGGATGTATTGACGATTCTAAGAGCACGTCAGGATACTGCTTCACCCTAGGCTCGAGTGTATTCTGCTGGAACAGCAAGAAACAAGGAAGCGTAGCTCAATCTTCAGCTGAAGCTGAATACATGGCAGCGGCTACTGCGTCTAATCATGCTATTTGGTTACGTGAATTGTTAGCTGAAATTGGATTCATGCAGGGTAAAGCCACCACTATCTTGTGTGATAACAAATCCACGGTGGCTATGATCAAGAATCCGGTGTTCCATGGAAGAACCAAGCACATTAAAATAAAATATCATGCGGTACGTGAGGCAGAAAGAGAAGAAAAAGTGGAGTTCGTTCATTGTTCGAGTGAGGAACATCTAGCTGATGTGTTCACCAAAAGTTTATTCAATCCTAGATTCGAAGAGTTACGAACCAAATTAGGAGTTTGTGATGGTGCCACCATCACGGGGGAATATTGAAGCTAAATGGACTGACTAGCTGAACGTGGAAAATCCGAGCATGGATCCTCCCCTACACCAGAGCTAAACTAAGCTATGCTTATCCGCTGCGCCACTGATCCACTTTCAGCCAAGATCAACAACCAAGATCTGCGTGCAATGCTTAAGTTTCTTTCCTTATTAGTGTTAAGTTTCGATTTGGCTGTTCTTAAATGCTCTAGACTCATTTCAATTCAATCGTCTGTTTGCATTTTGCTTATTCTTCGAGTAGAATCACAGACCAAGACTTGTTCAAACTTTACATTCAATGTTTGCGTTTGCTACAAGATCATAAAAACCAAACCATAAAATAAATACATCGATCCAACAGGAAGCTAAACTCGTCGTCTCGGTTTCGCCCACTTCCTTCCACCAGCAGTCCTCAAAACTCCAACAGATTCTTCCACCAGCAGTCCCCAAAACTCCAACATGAAGGCGTAAATTATATTGTTCGGGTGCCAAAGATTGTTGCCAAAATTACACAACAAGAGGTGACCTTGAAACTCTAATTTGAGGCTGCAAATGAAGGATTATGGAGAATCTTTAGCATTTTTCATGGTTTTTGAGGAAAATGGCATCTCTAAGGTTTTAGTCGTAGTCTCATATGATGTGCGTATTTTCGTTGTAATTATGGAAAGGGGTTGGAGAGCTGCTGTCAAGTGTGGAGAAAGGGCTGTAAATTTTTAGTTAGGATCCGTGTCTTGGTCCTTGTGGTTGAGGTAATGAAGTCGTTATGGTTTTAGTCGTAATCCCATGCGATTTATGTTTCTTCGTTGTAATTGTGAAAAGGAGTGGGGGAGCCACTGTTAATGCACGAGAAGGGCTGTAAATTTTCAGTTAGGATCGTGTATTGGTCAACGTTGTTGAGGGACTGATTCAGGAGTAGAGAAATAGTGCTAATTTGGGATTTGAGAATAGAGTTGTGGACATCACACAAAATTAATAGTAGCCTGATGATTAGTCAAATAATAGGAAGTTTATATTCAAAATATAAATTCATTTTAAAGATAAATTGTTTCAGAAGGTTTATATTCAAATTTAATTTAATTTTAATAATAAATTATTTTTGGCTAAATTGTTTGATATCATATACATTATAATATCAAACAATTAATTAATTTAAAATGTAAAAACATTTAAAATCAAAAAAATTATTAATTTAAAAAATTAACTTAAAATACTTGTACTCAACCTAAATCATTTACACAAATCAACTTTCTTCATTCAAAACTTTCAAGGTAACACCCATGGCTCCTCGCAAAGCTAGATAGCCATTTATGTCTGAGATTAAATCCGAAGAACTTCGAATCAAGTTCTCAATTCCCGCTCATTATCCAATAATGAGGAGAATGACGATGTTTCTTGTGTTTCTTCCCGATGATATGGTAACTTTTCCAAATCCTCTCCCCTTTAGTTACGTGAAAAGTGGCTTGCGATTCCCCCTTCACCCCTTCATGGCGGTCATTCTTCGGGAAATTCGTTGTACGACCTATGTGATGTTCCTTAGGAGTTATGTGTACATTGAAGAATTTATTTTTTACTAGCGGCAAACAAAGCATAGAGCCCACCCTAGAGTTATTCTTTAATCTGTATCTTGTGGGATCCCGAAGGGGAAGAGGTTGTTAGAAGATCGGAGATTGTACTATATCGCAACCCGAATATCTGAGTGTGTCCTAGTTGATAAAGATGATTCCCTTCATGAATGAGAATTTTTTTATGTCTGGATATGAGTCCCGAAGGAGGATCTACTAAGCCACTACCTAGTCCAAGCTTATCGGTAAGTTGGACCGAAACCGATTCAACCCCTCACATCCAATGTATCCATACCGGTCTGGCGTACAGTTCTTGTCCGGACCGGTACATACCGGACGGTACTAGTTTAGGTTTATTTAAAAAAATTAAAATGTATAATTAATTTTAATAATTGTGGTAATTAATTCATGATTTAGTATATTATTTGGATATTGTAATCATTATGCAATTTTTTATAAATTAATCATTTTAACTACAAAATTAATCGATACATATATCGACAAATACGACATATTAAATATGTAATACATACATAACTAATCAATTCATATAATAACACCAAAAAGGCTAGCATTCAAAATCTAAGAACAAGTTTAACATTTAAATAGTAAAATTTCAATTGTAATGATGACAATAAAAGTTTACAAATCGATATCAGTTTCAAGACTTTCATTTTGAGTATTTTGGTTGGCCGATTCGTGATTTGGAACATCTCCATATAAAAGAGTGGTAATTTCTTTATTATCCAAGAATATATTATTTTCATCTTCCATAACCCATTCTTGAATTTGTGAATCTTTATCTCAATCAATTGGATCATATAAGATTGTCTTTGAATTACATCTACAACATCTAAAAAGATCAATTGAATATTCAAATATTGATACATTAAAGTTAAAATATAATCAAGAAAAATAAAAATAAAGAAAATATTTTTGCCTTAACTTTATATTGGAATGATATAAACCAAATAATTAAGACGTTGATACCCAAGTCGATTTCTTTTCTTGGTATGTATCATTTCAAATACACTCATATTTCATTCACATCCGGATGCACTACTTGTTTGTCCAAACACCATTTTAGTTAGTTATTCCAAATGTGATGCCGAGTATCCAAAAACCGACCACCAATAAACTAAATAAAAAATAATAGAATTACTTATTTTTGCATTAGTTGAAACCATTTAAAGATTTTACCTGGATGATGTACAGCTGTCATCTTCACCGCTATTTCCTTTCCAAGGATTTTACCTGAATGATGTACAACTGTCATCTTTTCAATCATTTTACATTTGTCAATTTCACCCTTAAACACAATAATTTCTAAAATTCCCTCATGAATATCTGGTTTCTCTCTCAATGGATCATTCGCTTAAAGAAACCTAGGATTCAACCGAAATGTTACATCATGCATATGTCTTTTAAGCTGCGTATCCCATCGTCTCATTAAAATTTCAATATAAATATCATATTGATTTTTATTATTGTTTAGCACTGACTTGATTTTTTGTTTAGCCTTCTTTATGTCCGCGTATAAAAATCCCATAGAAGGTGATGCATCACTATCAACAACTCTCAAAACTCGTAGTAATGGTAACATCACTTTAACAATTAGATCTGCTTGCTCCCAAAAACGACGATCAAAGATGGTGTCTACAAACTCTCGTGTCTTTTTTATCTCCTTATACAAATTAGACACAATACACTCTTTCTGTAACCAAAGCTTGTAGATCATGCTTATGTCTGTATACACTCTGCAAAGACAAAAAGTCGTAGCGAATCTTGTAGGTGTAAGTAGTACTATCTCAATTCAATCATGTCTCTTTCTCAACCAAGCTAACCAAAACAAATGATTGTACATAAATTTTGAAATATATGCAACTTGTTTGACATTGTCAGCGACATGTGGAAGCTGGCTAATTTCTTTCAACATCAAATTCAGACAATGAGCAGCACAAGATGTCCAACTTATATGTGGATGCCTCTAATTGATTAAGTTTTCAGCCGTCTTAAAATTTGAACCATTATATGTCACGATCTGAACTACGTTTATTATTCAAACAATTTGAAAGCATTCTTCAAATAGATCCGCCAAAGCAATTGCATTTTTAACAATATCAGATGCATCAATTGATTTCCAAAATACGACTTCTTTGGGAACAATAAATTAAAAAGTTAATCAAAACACGTTGTGAAGTGCTCGTCCAACTGTCTGCCATGATAGTACATCCAAATATACTCCAATCTCATCGCAAACTTTCTACCCAACCATCAACTTCAACTTTTGTACTAAGTAACAAATTTTTTTGAGTGCATGATATTTTGGCATTTCAAGCCATGACCACAAGTAATCGCTTTCCAAACATCGAACTAAAGAACTTCGACTTACATGTATTAAAAGGAATACATTGATCATAAAAAAAATTTTGCGATTTCAATGTGTGCTTGTGATGTAGCTTTTTTCCCAGCCAAACATCCAATCAAAATTTGTTGAACATTTTTCTTTGGTTTCTTATTCTCATTGCTCAATTTTTTGGAACCTCTTGAAATTGAGTCAAACTCAAAATAATATCATCCTCTTGTTCACTATCAACATCGATATACGAGAAATCATCAATTTTTCTGTCTTGAAACATTCTTCCTCTTTGATTTGGCTTCCATTGAATTTCTAATCTCAATCCTAATACTTTCATAAACATCCATACATATTCTCACATCACCACTTTTTCCAATCAAATGTTCCTTCATTCTTGTAATTCCACCACCTCTCACTTCAAGAGAGTAATGCTTACACTTCAAATGATGTGCTCTATGTTTTTCTACATGTTCCCAGCAATGTCCTTATTCTTCCATCTCTATCTTAAGAATTAAAAAAATAGCAAACAATCGAAAAAAATCATACTAAAAAATGTCAATAACAATGAAATTAAAAATAAAATCGACAAGACTGTTTGGGCGGAAAGCCCTAACCATAACAAATATCAAAACAATTGATATAAAAAAGTCACCTAATAAAAACAATTAAAAACAATCGATAAGATTGTTCGGCGGAAAGCCCTAAACATACAAAAAATCAAAACAATTGATATTAAAAGAGTCACCTATTGTTTATTTGTTGCTACTTCAATTCCCTCTTCCACCTTTTATTAATAAAGTGTTTGACCTCGGATGGGACAATTGAGAGGAGGAAAACTTGTCTCAACAACTAGACTTCAATCCCTTAGTACAAGTTGAATACATATAATGAGTTCTAGAGGTATGGGTTGAGGAGTTCTTCTATCTATTCCATGTATTGACAATTGCTAAACTTAAGCTAATCAAAGTCGTTGAATATAGATAATGAAGCTAAAAAAAGAAATCATAAGACTAATTATAATCCACCGAAACTCTCATTGGAAACAGGGAGTGATCAACAAACTTGTCAAAAAATATTAAAATAATATATATAGAGAGAAGAAACTATCATGAAACTGCTCTAATGGAATAACTATTGCCCATCTCGTCAATTTCCGCTCGCTCGTAACTGTTGACCTTATCGAATCGGTCGGTTGATACGTCACTTCTCCCGATCATGCTAGGGGACCGATCCAAGCTTTCCTCCCGCGACTTCTTGAGCCCACGCAGCCCATTGGGCCTTGTCAACCCTCCTTAGAGAACGGATCACTGCTAAGTTACAGGCCTGACCCGCATAGCTTCGCTTCCTGTTACGTGGATCAGTCTAACGTGTCATGGGCCTCCGTTTGTTCAGGGTATAGGGGCCCGAGGTTCTCATAACGTATGGTCAGGGGTCGATCGAGATAAGTCTCGAATAACACGGGGCATTACGCCATATATCCGGGTGAAATCGAATGTTTTTGAAGAAAGTAGGCCAAATATGATAAGATTTAGTTTTTGACCCAGAGTTGAATTGTTGGGTCTGGTTTTCCACAACACAATATTTTGTACTCTTGAACTTTTATTATAATGAAACACTAGGTAGCGTAAGCCACACATTATGAGTCTAAACTCGTAACTTTTCGTGTCTTAACAAAAAAAATATAACTAATCCAATATTCAATAAAATATTTTAAAACAAGATCAATTTCAATTAAACTATAATGTGCTATATAATATGATTATACTTATTAAGAAATTACATCAGTCTACATTATTATTTACTTGTATAGAATACGGTAAATCCTAAGTTGAAGGTAATATGTTTAAAAATAAGTAAATTACACAACAAAATTGTTAAATATAAAATAAATACACTTTTGACAAAAAAACTCGCGTTTGTTAAAGGCGAGTGAATGTTTGGCGCTTGACTATAGATTTCATAACTCATAAGTATGTTTAAATATATTATATTTTACACAATATTGTCTCATCTGAATAAATTTGATCATTTAATAAGTAAAAATAAATTTACCCCTACAATTCAACAATAGCAAGGGACTAAAATTATAATTAGGAGAAGAGGAGGGGCATGCGTTGTTTACGCCGAGTCGCCAACAACAAGGAGTTTCAACTTTCAACTCAGCCCCTCCCCTGCCAGTGGCATTCAACACACAAGCCAACGAAATACCTGCTGTAATCCTTCCTAAATGAACGATGAGGACGAGGAGGCCGAGGCAAATCTCATTAAGCATGAAGAAAAACTAGATTTGAAGGATAATCTGCCGTCCCTTTCGAGTCGGAATATGATGGTGGATTATGTGGCTAGGAGACTCATGACCGGAGATATTCTGGCCAAAATAGATGCCGCTAGAGACGTCAGGAGGCTGGTCCGGAGGTCTTCTAGTGCCAATTCTAAGACTGCCGTACGCTGCCGCCTTGCCGCTGCTGGGGTTATCGATCCTCTGGTTTCGATGCTGCACAGCTCATTTCCTATGGCAGCTCGGGAGGCAGCACTCTTGGCGCTGCTCAATCTTGCTGCTCGACATCAGAGGTCCGCTTCTATAGCTCCTTCAATCTAATACCACTGTTCGGAAACGTACTTTAGGATATATCTCGGCGAGAGAAAACACAAAATGAGCCGAAATTAAAGTAAGAGTATATCTTTGTTAGGTTAAGTTAATTTTTTCAACGGCGTTGTTTTTTAATGATTCTGTTATTCATGGATAAATGGCTGTTTGAAAGCCTCAGAGTATGCCTTTGTTAGGTTAAGTTAAGTTTTTCAACGGCTTTGTTTTTTAATGCTTTTTTATTCCTGTATAAATGGATGTTTGAAAGCCTTAGAGTATGCCTTTGTTAGTTTAAGTTAATTTTTTCAACGTTGTTTTTTAATGCTTCTGTTATTCATGAATAAATGGCTGTTTGAAAGGCTGGTTTATATGCCTATATATATTTCATTCAGGGACTTTGAAATTCGAATTCAGTTACATCATTCGTTAGCTTACCGTATGTTCTAGAAAGCATAGTTGCTGCCCTAGTCCCCAGTTTATTACACTTCATCATCTGCTTGATTAAACTCTGTAAAAATATCTGGTTTTTAGCATTTTGTGATAATGCATATGAATCAGGAACAAGATCAGGACAGTTAGAGCTGGTGCAGTCCCACCGCTTGTGGAGCTTCTCAAATATCAGGACGGCAATTTGCGGGAACTTGCAGCAGCTGCAGTTTTGTCGTTGTCTTCTGATGAATCAATTAAACCAGCTATAGCTTCTTCTGGTGCTGTATTTCTGTTGGTTCAGATCTTGTGCTCCGGAAGTGTTCAAGGAAGAGTTGATGCTGTCACAGCACTCTACAATCTTTCTATAGGTGAAGAGGTGCCTAAATTGAACATTGATGCAAAAGCAGTGTTTCCTTTGATTGATCTTCTAAAAGAATGCAAGAAGTACTCCAAGTTTGCTGAAAAAACTACTTTCCTACTAAAGATATTCTGTGGTTCTGAAGAAGGAAGAAATGCAATTACTACTGCAGATGGTGGGATTTTAGCTATAGTGGAAACTGTTGAAGATGGATCACCAATTAGTATGCTTCACGCAGTTGGAGCTCTGCTCGCCTTGTGTCAAAGCTCTCGTGATAAATATAGGGAACTTATTCTAAAAGAAGGCGCTATACCAGGTCTTCTTCGTTTGACTGCAGAGGGTACGCCTAATGCTCAAAATAAAGCTCATGCTCTCTTAGATATGCTAAGGGACTGTCTTCCAAAAAAGAGAATCACTTCTTCAGAATTGGAGAGAATTGTGTATGATTTCGCTGAGCGCGTTGATGGAGCTGAAAAGGCTGCAGAAACTGCAAAGAGACTCTTAAAAGATATGGTTCAAAAGAGCATGGATCTCACTGTAAACCACACTGACCTTAAGGTTTTAACTCATTCCATCACTGAGAAAAGTGAAAAGGAAGGGGAAATTATTGGTACTTGAGATATGCCCAGCTTTGCCTTCTCTTGTGTTCATCCATATTCTGGATATTTTGCGGCATAGCATCACGTTTCGCTGCTCTTTGATGCACACAACTTTATATGAACTTCATTTCTTGAACTTGGTTCTTTTCAATAACCATTAACTCCTGTGAAGTATTGAAATGCCTCAGAGGAGTGCCAAAGATGTCGAGGATTCCAGTGTATTCTGGGTATAAGTTGTGCCTTGTGTATAGTTTGTAGTACTCGCTGATGGAGTGTATGTATATTACGTGTATGACACGTGAAACGAAAACAGTGTTGAAAAATGCACTTTACATTGTAGTGGGTGTTGTCAACAACCACTACATAACTGATTGCAAATTTTCTTATGTTTTAACTAGACTGTATGGTTATAGACACAGAAATTATGATTTAAAAAGGTAGCATGTGGGTGTTGATATAGAGTGGTAGAATCCTTTTGTAAGGAGGCGTGTTGGCGCCGGCGATTCTTTATATCATCTTCTCAAATTCGTCCAACCTTTTGACCCTTCGCATGGATCTTACAAACAGGGCGAGGAAGATGCCTGTACTACACTAAATGTTATACAACATGTAAAATGATAAGTTGTTAAGTAGCAACAGCACAACAAACCTGCTCCAACAAAAGCGGCGACTGATATAACTTGACTGCCTCCGCTGCTCAATGTGGCTCCCATGTTCAACAACGTGCCTCCAATTACTGTATATACCGTTCCCATTTGCAGTATGGCCGCCTTTTTAGCTGCTCTCTCCGACTAACAAAACCAAAACAAAGGGTGCTGTGCTTAGAAAGACAATCCACTGCTCTTTTTTTTGCAACACATTTAAACACAACACTGCAGCAATACAGCCTTTCTCAGTCCTCTTATAACAATTTATGTACAAAATTGCAGAATACAAGACTTTGAGATTAAGGGGAGATATGAGAATATGATTCTCACCTCCAATACTCGAACTCTGAGCTTCAAATCTCCAGTTTCAAGCTGATTCACTATTTCTTCGATCCGTTTAATTCTTGAAGGCACTGAGATTGTGGACATCCTTGCCTGACCGAAAAGTGAAGGTCATAGACACATAGTAAAAAATTCTGAAAAAAGAGATTTAACTCAGGATTTCCATATAAAAAGACATATTGCAGTAGCAGTACATCATCAGCTTGTTTTCTTAATTCTTGAACAAGCCGTTGTGCAGTCTGTTGTTGCTCCCTGGAATCTAAGAGCTCCTAGCAGCATTTCATAAAATCCAAAAATGAGTTAAACGTTGGAAGATGTTAATGTATCCTAACCCTATGTTGCGAATAAGAAGCAATGTAGTACCTGCACATATGGTGCTGCAATTCTTGCAAATGAAAAATTGGAGTCCAAACCATATCCAATGCCTGCAGCATAAGTAAAAAGCCTTGGCCTAAATAATAATTTCAAAAACTCCGAGAAAAACTGTCCTCGCTACCCTATGTATATATTAAATCCTGCAAGCTAACCTTCAAGTGTTGAAAAGGCTCTCAACACAAAGGTGAAAGTGGAAGGGAACCGGAAGGGTTGATCCGTTGCTATTGCGAATAAATCCTGCAAGAATTTTCCAAACAAAGCACATAGTTATGATGAATTTCTTGTTACTAGTAGCAAAAGGATCAACGTTAAATCCGGATTATTACAATTGTCATAGATGAATTCATTAAGCCATTACCACTGTTGTATATGTTATTTGCATCTCATTTATGATGTATGCTGCTAATATTCATAATGCTATGGGTCGGGATTGGTGTTGCAAAGTATATAACATTTAGGTTCTGAAGAGGTGCACTAACACAAAACACAGGTCAGAATAGAGGATTATTCGTTCAACAAAAGGACAACTTTATAAAGGCTACTCTTAATCTTACAAACTTCCCAACATACTCATTTCGTTGAATTTAGATAAAAACAACTGGTATTTCCAACAGGTTTTTGAATCAATAGTTTTAAACTCAAATCAGATAAGCTAATATGTAAAAAAAGTTAACAAAACCACTAGCTGATAGCATATTGGGTTGTCAATGTTAGTTCCTCCAAAGTATGAGGTTGACATACTTACCCAGCTATCAGTTAACAACATTTCCCTCATTTATCAGTAAAGGTTATGTCATTTGCAACATACCTCACCAATTGCTGATAGTGTTTGCTGCTGATCCGGTCTTCGATTCAGTAAGTTATCCAAGAAAAACTGTATGGATCTCCTTACCTAATAAGAGAGTTGAGCATTAGATATGGTAACATCTTAGTGCGTATTGCTAGGTATATTGTCATTGTCATTAAAAAGAGAGAGATCAGAGCACTGTTTTTCAAGCAATATACAGGTGACATGTCCGATGTGGCCTGTAGTGCTCCAAGATCCACCAGACCTTGCATCACCTGAAAAATTCAAAGTCATAAGTCTTTCTTTCATTTGTTTGTATCCATTATTCAGTCATTAAAGTCAAATACAATGCATTTTCAGAGTTCAAACAGAGAAGTTGACCTTTTTTACATCCTTCTCATAAACAGCGAAGAAAAGTCCCAGAAGGTTTTCCCTTGTAAGGTTCTTAATTTCTCCCATCATTCCAAAATCGTAGTATATAAGGGCTTCATCCACATCAACAGCAAGATTTCCAGGATGAGGATCAGCGTGAAAGAAACCTGTCCTAAGTATCTGAAACAGGGACAAAGCCAGATATCGTGTTGTCCTAAAAAGAAAGAACCTATGCATAATTGGAAAAAATCTCGCCTGAATTAAGTATGCCTCAATAGCACGTGATGAAATAGTTGCACGACTATAACCCTGTGCGTCTAACATATCCAGCTGGTTTATCTTGATGCCTGAACAAAAAGGTGAAATTCTTCATCCACAAGCATCATTTAATTTTATCTTCACAAGGAACAAGCGGAATTTCAACAGAAAACAAAAAAGTAAGACATACAACAAGGAGTGATGCAAGGAAAATACCAGGAACATACTCCAGCGTCAAAACCTTTGCTGATGTATAATCCCAGTACACACCCTACGATGAACAAAACTGGTCTTATATACAAGAATTCAAATGCTAATACAAAAATATAAATGAACTTATAGTTGGAAACATACAGGCACACGGACCCACTTCACATTCCTAAAGTCACGACGAAATCTTTCCGCATTTTTTCCCTCGTTCAGATAATCAATTTCTTGGTACAAAATCCTAAAATTAGCATTGTAAAAAGATACACATGACATATATTCATCACATGGAATTAATCTGCTATGACATTATACAACTTGTTACCGAGCAATGAGAAAAGTTATGCATTCGTGCAACTTACCTTGAACATTCTTCATATATTCCCATCCATTCCCTTGATGGACCACCCAAATTCTCATTCTTTTGGAAATATTCCGCAACCAGTTTTAGGTTTTCTATAAAAAAAACAATCTATAAGAGTATGATTGGAACAAAAGATTAAAGGGTACTACACTCACTGAGATCAATGTCAAAAAGCTTCTTTAGGCCTGGTCTTTGAACCTTCACCACTACTTTCTCTCCATTATGTAGGATGGCTCGATGCACCTAAAAGAAATCAAATATGAAGACCAGCAAGATTGTACAGAGAGAAAAGATGGTGTTATGTAAAAATCACCGGTTGCAATTTGGCCTCTAATCTCTTGATACAAACTATGTTTCATTTCATACAAAATACAGAAAATATCACGAAGCCAACACCTGACCAAGGCTAGCTGCAGCAATTGGCAAGTCTTCAAACTCCTTAAACAACAGGTGGATAGGGGTACCCAACTCTTTCTGAATGAAACTCTTCGCTTTGCTAGGTGCAAATGCAGGCACCCTGTCCTATATTTTAGTCCAAAATGCAATTACCATATGCATCAAATGATGACCTTAATCAATGAACAGTTGGTACAACTTATTTCCTACAGCGCACCTGCAATTTGGCAAGCTCTTTAACGTATTCTTTAGGTAATAAATCTGATCTTGTTGAAGACAACTGACCAAGTTTTATAAATGTCGGACCGAGTTGCAGTACACGTTCCCTTAACCAGAATGCAGTCTGTCTCATTCGCTTTTCCTGAAGACCATAAACCAACAATTATTTTCAAACCATCGAATATGTAATAAAGAAGCTGCAACGAAGTGTTAGAGCAATCGTACCTTTTTATCATCAGTGAATCCTCCAATGTATGCCCACTTTGCATTATCTAAAATAGTACGGACTCGAAATGAAAGAACGAAAGTCCACACATCTATATTTCTCTGAAGTGAGTTGTAGTTATCATTTGCCCAACTAAAACCTTCATCTATAGGTAAAACTTTTACATCTTCAACAGGAAAAAGCTCTTTAACCCTAGATTCTGGTAAAACTAGTGCAGTTTTAATCCTTTTGGTAAGACTTCTTCCATTTGTAGAGCTCGCCATACCATCAATTTCCAACCTGCTTAACATCTGTTTCTTAACCTCAGAACTAGAAACCATTTTAGTAGCTCGACCAATTGGACCTAACTCTGCAATCAGATTAGCCTTTTGTATTCGTACCCCCCCGTTCTTTCCTTTCATATTCGGAGCAACCGTAGCAAAGTTTTCATATTTCGTTTTCGCACACGCACCGGAAAGCCAAAGATCAAGTCCCACTGTCCGATGATACGATAATTTATCAGTTGGCGAACATGTATGTGAAGCTAGTGTTGGCGCCATCAAAGTAACACGACCTGAAAACGGGTATAAAAAGAGGGCAATAGAGACGATGCGCATGTGGGTGGTTCAACAGATTACAAACAGAAAACACTAAAAGAGTGTATATCGCAGAAAAATCACAGGCTTTCAAAGTTCAATAAGATTGCTATTTGGACATGATAAGTGATTACTGATCAGGAGAACCGAATCAAGCGAACTACTAACGAAATTTCAAAACAATGAAATAACAAGTTGAACTTGCAAACAATACATAAGTCCAGTTAACTGACCCATGTGTAAATATTAATCAGTCGGAGACGAATATGATAAGTACTCGAAGAGATTGTCCGAACTCCGAGGGGCACCCAAGAAGTGAACAAGAATAAACAACCAGGAAAATGAATTTTATACGCCGCAGAGTCGATTAAAGCTAGCAGTTGCAGAGTGGCCACGTTTCTGTGGGAGTCTCGTGGCCAAAAACACAAGAGCTTTTTGCAGCGTTGTCTTTTCTAGCACTCAATTTGAAAGTTATCATAGTACAAGAATAATAGCTTTTGTTACTTGATTATAACAGTAATTCTAACTATTTCATCATTAAAATTAATTTATATTAACAAATAAATGATGGTCTAAAAATGAATAAATATGAAAATAGTTAATACATGATTAAAGTTATTTAAGTCAATGAAACGAAATTCGATTCGAGCGAGGTTGAAGTTTGACTTAAACTTCAATCAAATATTGGGTTCAAATTTTAGAACGATGAGTTTTTAATCAAATTTTTAGAATACCATCAAATCGTATTTGAATTTTGTTTTCCATAATTCAAAATTAGTTCCTCTTATATAGAAATAAACTCCCTCCAAACATTAGTACTTTTCTTTTTAAATCTAGAACATTGTTTTAAAATTGTATGTTTCCTTTAAATTATGTTAACAATTCAATATTAAGCTATGACGAATTTAAGGTCATTACACCATCCGAGATGATGTCCATGTTTTTAACCAATGCTATAACATTAAAGACTTGTCTTGGCACGACGCTCGGAAAATGAAAGAAGAACAAATGCGTAAACAAAACATAACCCAGTACTCCCTTTCATTCATCTACCTTCAATAAAAACAAGTCTTAATTAGACTTTACAATTCATAGTTCTAATTCTCTACAATTCTTCTTATCGTCGCCCTACGTGATGATTCCCTTCTCCCTCAACACTCCTATGACTCATGGTAAATTTATACTCCTACATATCCTACCTTTTGTGATATATTCTCCCCTATTTTTGGGTCAATATCTATTATTTTCTCTAACTTCCTAATCTTGTTTCTTCTTTTTGTAACTATCCAATTCTTTCCATAATCATGGGATTCTCCTTCATTTGGGCTTTCTTAGTACACTTGATTATGTCATATTAGTACACTTGATTATGTCGTAGCCTCAATTCATGCGATGTATTATGTCATATTAGTAGAACCACGATGAATTAGAGTCGATTCTACGATGAATTTGGACTGAGCAAAAGTATCGTGATGAATTTGCCTTGAGCAAGTTTCGGAATGATTTTTTTATTCTTGCAAAGAATTGTTACTATTTATCATGAATCCCAAGACATTGGGGTTTTATGAACTTTTTCAAGCCAAAACGTCAATTAGCCTTCTTTAACCCAATCTACTCATATTTATAAGTATTTTAACTTACCAAATTCACAACTTAACCCCTCTTTTTGTGCGTAGCCTCATTTAGCCCTTGATTCTTTCTAATAAGTGTTATCTAAGTCAGATTGTAATAAAAACTCGGATATGCATTAATCCCTCGTACTTTGTCACTTTTCACGAAGTTGTGGGTCATCACACCTAGGAACTCTAAGCAAAAAATTCTACATTAGTATGTAGAAAATTTATTAAATATTTCTCCACATGGGGAGAAATATTAAAACAGATACGAGTTTTTTTATCGAGGTCTCCCTGAATGAGTTCAATGACTTTGAAATCTGCAAGCTCCATACCAACTCATGGCTCCCTTATGTCAATGCCACATCTTGTGTGTTAGGGATTTTGACAGTGCCACATCTTGTTGTGGGTTGGAGGCAACTTACTAAAACTTGCATTGAGAAAAGAGGTTTAAACTAGGATGTAAAGTAGCAAAAAGACATGAGTCGCGCAAAATAGAGTCTTTGGTTGAACCCCCAACCAATAGTTCATCAAAAGAAACAACAGATGAAACACAAAAGACTCGACGACCCTTGAGACTGCGGAACAAGCCGACGACCTCCCTTATCATCCTAGCTCAAGGCTCCTCCCCACCTATTCATCCTAGCTAAGGGGGTTATGGTCTAATAACAAAAAAATCAAATAAAGAAAGCGAAAACATGAAATGAAACTATAAATTTTTTCTTAGGAAAACTCTTAGAAAGATTTTACTTGTATTCTTAATTCCTCTTCTTTGATTACCTTTACTTTATCTTGCAGAATTTTTTTACATGCTTGGTGATATGTCCAGCCCAAGCCGACATGTCTTTGAGGGTCGGATCTCGAAAGAAATCGCATGATATTTTACATGTCGAAGAAATTTCTTGCCCAAGCTGACATCTCTTTCATGGTAAGATCTCAACAAGGCATCCTCACTTCCCCGACCTCGGTCGGTTTCGCCTAATTTGTGTAACGTCACCTTTCCTTGGGGCATGTCATGCCTTGTGGCTCACGTGAACTAGCACATTGGTAGGTCGGTGCGCCCACCTTCACCGAGTCATAACTTATCTTTCTTAGTTCTCTATCCAAGACACCCTCTCTCGGCGGACGCTTGGGTGAAACATCTTGCTTATCCCACTTCTCTATTTTAAATCTTTCTTAGTAAAAGTAAACCTTAACTTATTCCACTTATCCCGCTAACCTACTATCTTTCCGTCCAACCTTGGTTGTTCTCATGCATTTAAGGCATGCATTACTACTATGTGTTCGTGGCGTCATATTAGTGTTACGTTTATTTTCTAGGGTTTCAATTACCGTAAAACATCGTTAGCCTTCCATCTTTAGGTGCAATATGAATTCTCCACGGCTCATGCCTTACTGTCAAATTTGCGCGATGAATTGGATGCACCTAAAAATTCTCAATGAATTATAGTAGATTCACTTTTAATTTTCTTTGTGAGAGGATTCGCGATGAATTACCAAAAATGCGGTGAGTCTGTGCTTGAAAGTTTTCCACAGTAAATTATGCCTTGCAACAGTTCCACTATCAATTATGCCTTGTCACACATTTCCGCGATGAAATGTACGCCTACTCAACAATTCACTATCCAATCGCGTTAATTTTCATGCCTTTTCATGTCAATTTTCCTAGTACGCTTCTCTATCCATGCACAAAAAGTCGCAACTGGCACGAAATCTCACAAGTCTGCCTCTGCGAAATAAGATATTAAACTCTGGGACCAATGAAACAGTGCAGGAAGTTGCGATTGAGCACAAACTCGCGACTTTAGGGACACAAAGTGGCGACTACGACCAAGGGTGCAAAATCTCATGATTGGGGTGTCAAAATCTCGCGACTGGACAGAAAGTCACGACACCCGGGGTGAGTTCGAGTGAAAACCTTGTGTTGAGAAGCCTGTTAAGAGTCTAAACCCTTTTTAGTGCATTGTGACTTATATTTATAGAAAAACTCAGCCCAATATGTTACTTTTAGACTCAGAAGCCCAATTTCAATCAACTTAGCCCAAATTACTCAAAAAATATCCAATTCCACCGGAATAAGTGTCACCGCATCCCGGAACTTCAAAAATGTATCCCGATCGAACGCAGGTTAGAAATAATGGTGAGAAAATTCCAGAAAATTCTGTTGACCAGTTTCTTGTCTCCAAATGTTGAATAAATAGCCTGAAATATCACCAAAACTTACCCGTGCGCTCTTCGGTTGCCAAATTACGAAAATACCCTTGGACCCATTCGGGACCAAAATTGTCCAAAACTGCTTGAAACGTCATTAGAAACCTTATAGGTGGACCCGGGAAGTTCTAATTGCGAGAATACCTCTGAAATCACATTATTCCATAAATATACGAGAAAACCGAAAATACCATTTAAGCACGTCAAACGAGCTCCCATGGTATTATAATACCATAAATACCCCCGGATAATATCAATAGTCCTATGGTTTTCATATTCAGATTCTGAGTCGTAAACCACATTATATCGGCTCGTCTTGAAGTCCAGTGCTCATTCGTTCACTTTTTTGAGAAAACCAGGGGTAAGACCAAAATCTTTTCGCTGACACTAAGGGTATCAGATTATGAGGTCGGACGAAAATTTAACGACTTTTCAACTCGGGTGGTCTATTCTTATAAATACTGCTCTTTACTTTGCGTACCGACTCATTTCACTGCACTCTGAAATTCTGATGTGCCGCTTCCATTCGTCAATTCTACGCAATCGAACATAGGAAAATTTTTGAAACGATTAGCCGATCACGATGGTTCCAATCTCCGCATGAAGTTATGACTTCTCTGCTTCATCAAAATTAAGCTCTTCACGACTTAGGGGGTTCGTCAGACTCCTCCACTTCACAATTCAATCTCGTTCTCGTCGTTATTGTTACTCTACAATCTCGAGCTCATATGTCTTTTTCCTGCCTAAGATATCCCCACTTTCGAATAAGAACATCACTTTCTCATCCCCGTCACGAGGTTGGTACTTATTCCTTTGCCATACTCATTACTTCGGGGCAATTAACTTACGCTTACAGTCGGTCGTATGCATCTTTTATATGTAGCTCAATTACTGGCTACCTACAAAGACTCTCGTCTACATGGCTTGTTTGCTTTCTTAATAAGAGGATGCCGATATAAAGAAGGCCGGGTGTCTGAACTTTAGGATTGACATGGGACATTGAAGTCGAGTCCCCAACTTTGAGGGGAAATGATGAATTATTCTCTCTTTAAGATATGATCTCATCAAACATAAAGGGTCTCTAGCCGACTTTTAAGTATTATAAGGAGGGCTCAACTGAATTATAGCTTTGTCGGTCATTGAATATTATGTAGGGGACGTGTCGATTGAGGTACGGTCATTAGCTTCCCTTTATTCCTGCTTCCCATATATATTATATGAGAATTAAGATTCTATAAGGAAGTAAATCCTTATTGCGGGGGAAGCTTCGTGCTGGTAGATGTTAGCTGAACTCTAAGAGTTATACGAAAAGAACACCGAGAGCCCATATTGGGAATCATATAGGGAACAATATAAAACTAGGGTAAGAACGTCAAATTGCCTTATAAGGAAGCCGAGAACTGTTTTGTTTTCATCTCTTCAATATTGATTCATCCTATGTTTCATTTGATGAAGTAAGTCCCTGGTTTTCTTTGAAACTGCTTCTCTTTATTTGTGAATTTAAGATTTGTCTTTACTTCGTTCGGTCTCTCATAAAATTTCGCAACTAGATTAAGCCCGATCGTTGTTGCTATATTCGGATTATTTCGGATAAAAAAATTCTTATCATCCATAAAATGACTTTATGACATTTGCGATGGTAAATAAGACAATCTATGCCACGTAGACGATAATTCTTTGGATCTTATGGTCATAAATAACAACATACATGTTATACAACAATGTGATGATCCTTCCAATCATAAATAATGAACCTGAGTCATCCATAAAATACTTATAGTCATTTCATCATATGTCCAAAGAGTATAGACATTTCGGAGATAATTAATTGATCACTTTCATATGGATCCTCGGTATGAATCTCTTATTGTAAATAAGACAATCTATGCTATAAAATAGCTCTGTGATTCCTTAGATCGTAACACGTGTTTCCTTACTATAAATAAGGGAATTACCCTTAACTTCCGCAACTGTGTTTAAGGGAGCGAGGTTTCCTAATATGTCTAGGCGAGCTTCTTGTTTCTTTCAATCGCAAAAAAAAAATGCGAGATACTCTTGAGTAATTTGTAATAGCCCGGAAAAAGGTATTTTAGAACAATAGGAAAAAGTATAGTGGTAATGTCTAGATGAAGAATAACGAAGTATACGGGAATGAAAGGAGGAAAAAGAAACGAAAAGGGAGAAAATTTGAGGACAGTTAAAGTGAAGTGAAAGTGAAAGTGGTCAAAGGAGGGGTCAAAGTGAAAGGAAGGAGTTGTCAAAATATAATTTAGGAGAGTTAAAACGTCTATAAATAGGGGTGAAATGACTCAAATCCAAGTCATTTGTCACTTAGATACGGAAAACCCACGGAAAACCATAAAACACCAATTCACCGCGGAATATTTGAGAGCAAATTCATCGAGGAAATCCAGCTTACTAATTCACCGCGGAAAAACCTAAACCATAAACTGTCTGTGGAAACCCCAAACCCTAAATTCACCACGGATTTCCGAACTTCAAATTCATCAAGGATTTTCGATACCAAATTCATCGCGGATTTACCCTAAACCACAAATTCACCGTGGATTTTCATAATTGTGTAATTCACAGCGAAAACGTAAACCCCAAAAATCAATTCACCGAGGATTTCGAGGAATAGAGCAATTCACCACATAAACTTCAATTCAGGGTGTTTTCGTCGCGTTTCGACATCGAATAGTGAAATAGGAAGGATATGTAGGGTCTACGGTAACCAAATAGTTCATAATAAGATAATAACATCGAAAATTGGGTACTAGGATGTGTTACGGAATGCAGGGAAGCATCGAAGGGATTATAATACGTGAAAGCAACAGGTAAGCGCAGTTAACTCAATATAGTAAGGGAAGGTTCCGACGTAGGGAAACGGGAAAGGTAAATAAGAAGGAAAGTAAAAGACACGAAAGAATGAGATGAATGTTAATAAGACTCGGGGTGAGGGAGGATACCCTCCGACCGAACCCGGCATCGTGCTTAGTACACGATTCGACAAAGGAAGGGCATGCATGATGAAGGGAACGATAAGTTCCAGAATGAAAAGATACGTACGAAAGGGGCAGAACGGATTCGGGTAAGAAAATAGGTAGCGCCTATGTACTCACTTGGGGAAGGAAGCATACGGCCCTTCGAGTCAACCAATAGCTAACGGTTGGCTTGAGCGGGACATGTATCGAGCATGTTATACTCGGCCACAGTAAAGTTAAATGGAAAGGGAAAAGAAAGATAAGAGGGAAAGTAATAATAGAAAGAAAATAAGTACATGACTAAAAGAAACGGTTTATATGTGTGTTTACGTCTTGTTTTTAAGAAATGAAATGATGAATAGAATGTGTGAAGTTTCTTTTAGTAGATTGTGACCGCTTTACAGATTTGTAGGTGACGAAGACGAGGTATGAGAAGGGCATGGGAGGAGGTCTTCGGTCGTCCGATCTTTAGGAATGCTTTAGATTATGTCGTTCAACTTGAATGCATTTTGAACTATGTTTTAGTTTATGTTTTGAACTTTATGTTTTATTTAGTACGATTTTGCACATTCAGCTAGTCTCAAATTAGGGTCGTTATATAATTACTAGATACGCCGATCATACGAGATAAAAATTTAGACTCATCCAATTAATATAGATTGAGCATATTCATCGCTCACATAACTAAGCACTCAATCATAACTTGCTTCTATCTCTTTGACTCATCCAGTTGATCTCCGGAGAATAGGCGAGGGATACAATGTTTTTTGAGGCAAAGATACCTATTCGTGTGAGGTGGTTTTACCAATTTATCAAATGACTATTATGTGTAATTGATGAGACAAATGTCTTTCCTTACTTACTGTAAAAAACGACTCCACTTCGTATGCCGCTTTTCATTCTTTCTCGAGAATTTTTTATTGTTTATAAAATTGGTCATTCATCAATAAGCAAACTATCGTGTCATAAGTTATCATCAATGAGACCTCTTAATAATCAAATACACAAATATGAGTGCCATTAAATATCCTTATATGACAAACATTATTTTCAGAATATTCTTGGTTGTGGACCACTCCTTCAATAGGTTTTTCATCACTAGGAGTCCCTAGTCGTAATAGAATTTAGTTGAATTCATTATTTATGGTGAATATTTGGCCATTTTGATCGTTTATCCAAATGAAGTCCATAAACACGATCCATAGACAAATACATGCATAGGCAGATAATTAAGCCAAACGATAAATTTCTCAAACATAAATAATGAGGATTGATGACACAGGATTATCCCTCGGCCATTTTGATCCCAATAAAAAATACCCAATTTTTAAAAGACTTCCTCAGTAATGTTCTAGGATTTATAAGATCCTTCGAGAAGTGAGAAATAAACCAATCATGTAATGATGTAATCATAATTCCTCATTAATTTTTGAGGTTTCATAATATCTCCTACAATGAACCCCGATTTTCCCTCTGGTCATAAACAACACGATTTTCTCCATCAATGGGTAATCATTTGATCACTTCTATTGTGACTAAGGGTATTTGGTTATCCAAGTTGATCTTGTTAAATCCATGCCATAAAGCAACTCATCGAAGTGATCTTTAGGAGGTCCGACTATAAGTGATCTTTCTTGATCAAGAGTACTGAGAAAGCTTTGGCCATAAAAACATTATCTGATCACTCTTGCCGTAAACAAGAATATCTTCCACGAAATGCAAACAACATTTGGTATCACTTCCCCATTCATTGCGGACTTGGGCTTTGAAACCTCGGGCCTCACTAAGCACCCCAATTCAAAAACACATTCTTGACAAACGCCCATTAGTCTTGTACTTATAGAGCCTTATAGGGCACCCGCAATTTGCCTGTGCATTTTCTCTGAATATAAACTTGCACCGAGATTATCTCACTCTTTTAGGGTCTCACGAAGCACCCATCATTCACTTGCACATTTTCTCCAGGTATAAACTTGCACCCGAGATTATTTTATTCTCATCTTTCTCCGGGTATACACTTGCACTCGAGATCGTCTCGCTCCCATAGGATCTGATGAAGCACCCATCATTTACTTGCACGTTTTCTCCGGGTACAAACTTGCACCCATGATCATCACACTTTCCATTCAACGTACAAGGTGCAAGAAAGTTCGACCATCTCAACTTTCTTTAATACCAAGTCACCAAAAAGTCAATAATAATGAACGAACTTGTGACTACATATCTCCATCCGAATAGTTACCCTCTTTATGGCGTTATCAATGAACCAATAATTTGAATCCCATATATCTCAATAAATTCAATAGCGACTTTGAATGGCAATATGTGTAACGCCATACTCGATAATAATTCTCACGTCATTGACTCGTGCTTTTTTTTCCAAAAATTGTGCGCAACATCTAACATCGAAAATAGAATGAAACATTAGAGGGAACTTCGCTTGCTGTTCCCAGGCATGGGGTACTGTATCTACTAAATATAATAATACTCGCATTATTCACTTGCTTGATTTACGAAGAATTACATTGCATTAAATGACACCAATTCCCCAGGAATCCCAAACTAGCAAACAATACGATCAGGAGGAAACTTCTCACCTCATATTCTTAAACACGGGATACTTCTTTGACTTATATACGTTTAATGTCTCATTTCAATACCTTGTCCACAACCATAAGGAAGACCCATAATAATACTAGTCCCCATGTATCGATAGGACAATCATGAACAATTATTTAATTGTCGCTATAGATACTCAGAGCAATTATGGCTCAACTTCCAATTTCACATGCAATATTTATCACATCATCGTCTTATAGTTGGCCAGATATTGGGCAACAGGGTAATCAACATAGTCCCCGGCGTAAAATTCTTCCTTGAATGCATTGAGCTAAGCGCAAGATGAACAACAAAGATATAGATGGCCTACTAACATATTCTTTATGCGATTTCTAATATTTATAAACAAACTCACTTCCAATTACACGATTCTACAGATTGACCTTCGTCTTGAGGTATTCTCATTAGTTGATCTCTCCATAATGACGATAGACAGTTGAGAATAAATAATTGTTATCACCCTTGATTTGTTAGACAATAGGTACAATTGAGGGATATTCACAATCCAAATGAAAACGGTTCGAAAAACGATCAAATACACTTTGTCACGCTTGAACTGCCGAAAACTTGCGAGTCAGGTCAAAAACTCGGGAGTTAGATAAAAAACTCGCAAGTGGGCAAAGAGTCGTGATTGCCACGCACAAAAAGTAACGACTGGGAAAAAATCTCGTGAGTCTGCCTCCGCGAAATAAGATACGAAACTCCGGACCAATGAAACAGTGTAGGAAGTCTCGATTGAGCACAAACTCGCGACTTCAGGGACACAAAGTGGCGACTACTACCAGAGGTGCGAAATCTCGCGACTGCGGTGTCAAAATCTCGTGACTGGAGAGAAAGTCGCGAGACCTGGGGTGAGTTCGAGTGAAAACCTTGAGTTGGGAAGCGTGTCAAGAGTCTAAACCATTTTTCAGTGCATTGTGACTTATATTTATAGAAAAACTCAGCCCAATAAATCAATTTTAGGCCCAGAAGTCCAATTTCTATCAACTTAGCCCAAATTACTTAGAATATATCCCATTCCACATGAATAAGTGTCACAGTATCCCGAAACTTTAAAAATCCACCCCGATCGAAAGTTAGTCAGAAATAATGGTGAGAAAATACCATTGACCAGTTCATTGTCTCCAAATATTGAATATATAGCCTGAAATATCGCCAAAATTTACCGGTGAAATTACGAAAATACCATTGGACCCGTTCAGGACCAAAATTGTCCAAAACTGCTCGAAACGTCATTATAAACCTCATATTTGGGCCCGGAAGTCCGAATTGTGAGAATACCCCTGAAATCATATTATTCCATAAATATACTAGAAAACTGAAAATACCATTTAACCATGTCACACTAGCTCCTGAAGTATTATAATACCATAAATACCCTCGGATAATATCAGATTCCACCGATCATTGGTCATAAAATCAAGGCACAATGTTAATTGGTTCAAGGTCGATTAGTCGCATCCCTATGGCGTCGATCACTAGCTTAGAAAATGATATTGCAAAAACTCTATGACGATGATCTTCAATATATGGGATGCTAGACTTCAATTGGGCTTGGACACATTACTATTTTCGTGAAGTATTTTGTAAGCCCAATAACAAGTATAAAACTCATGTTATTTGTAGGTTTTCTGATCTATCGAATTCAGAATTTATGTATCCTTCTTCCAAGGCTTCATCGACGTTTACCCTACCTCTTCATATGTCTTCAACGTCATCCCTTTCTTCAATCTAATTCTCCCACCTTTCTATCCATCTCTTTTGTCTATTCCTCCGTTACAATCTAAGATCATAACAAATGGTATCAGAGTAATGGATCTAAGATCATAACAAGTGTTCATTTTCAGAAGAAAATGAACACAAACAACACATCCTCGCCACATCCATATCAAGATGGACCAGACGAAAGATTTTACTTCGAGGAGCAGCAAAACTCAGTCAACATAGAGTATATGGGGCTTGATTATCAGTCACAGATCCAACACATTTTCTCTACTCAACTTGACTTCCGAGATTCATTCAAGATCAAATATTGGGTATTGATATTAGAATTGATTTGTAGATGAAAACATAAAAGTAGGAAAAAAAAGCTGAACATTCATACTTTCTAATGTTCAAGTTACAATCTTAAATAGACGCAAGAGCCTCACAACTACAAGATAAAGATGGATTACATAGCCTCCCATCAATCAAATAAAGTCTATATTCGCGGTTGATCATATCTTGATATCTTAACATAGTCCATATATGCGGCTGATCATATCTTGATATCTTGACACCCCTTCCTCAAGATGGAGTAGGGTCAAGTTTGAGAATGCCCAACTTGATTAAGAAATCCATAAACTGAGGAGTTGGTAAAACTTTAGTAAAGAAATCAGCAATTTGAAAACGTGAAGGGATATAGTTTGGTGTTAAAAAACCGGACTTATAATGATCCCTGACAACATGACAATCAATTTCGATGTGTTACTCGTTCATGAAAAACTGCATTTTGAGTGATCTGAATAGCATCAGTGTTATCGTAGTAAAGTGGAATTGGTAGAGAAAGAGACAAACCAATATCTTGCAATAAATATGAAATCCAACGAAGTTCACACGATGTAGTTTCCATGCTACGGTATTCGCCTCGGCAAATGAACGAGCAACATTAGATTATTTTTTAGTTTTCCATGATGTTAATGCACGACTTCTAAGCTCTTAGTGAATTCTCTGACTGGGTTTGGTGCCCCGTGGGTTTTCCTCCCGATTCTCGGGTTTCCCACGTATAATTTCTTATTTTCCTTTCATTACGGCAATCGAATACCAACGATACCCTCACTTAATTCATAAAACATCACATAGTAGATTTTTACTCCTAACACATGAAATAAGCAATAGTCCAAGAAATTTAGAAAAGCCAATAGTTGATCGGCGTGTTTGTGTACAAGCCCCCCAATCAGAATCACAATAAGCAATGAGATTAATTGATTGCCCAGTCGGATAAAAAGACCCAAAGTTGCGGTAGAAGAAAGATAGCGAACAAGGCTGCTTTCCAATGGGCAAGACACGGTGCTTGCATGAATTGACTAAGTAGATGAACAAAGTAGGAAATATCTGGTCGAGTGAATGCGAGATATAAAAGACGACCAATCCACCGTCGATATTTTTCAGCATCTGCAAGAGGAAGTCCTAGATCATCTGGGAGTTTAAAATCGACATTTAAAGGTGTGGAAGCAGACTTAGCATTGGTGAGACATACATCCTCAATAATATCAAGAATATATTTATGTTGGCTAAGATGAAGGGCTTGTGGAGTTCGACTCACTTCCAATCCCAAGTAGTAGTGAACATCTCCTAGATCATTAATGAAAAAATGACTATCCAGAGAATGTTTCATATCATCAATAGATTTAGATGAAGAACTAGTGATGAGAAGGCCGTCGACATGGACTAGTAACAATACAATTGCTTCCGTTGATTGACGAATAAATAGACAAGAGTCATTCGGTGATTGAATAAAACCAAGAGACAAGAGTCTCGTTGTTAATTCCTTATTCCAATGACGGGAAGATTGCTTCAAACCATATAGAGATTTACCGGGTTCAACCACATAGCCTTCTGGAGGTTTCATATAAACTTCTTCTTCAAGTGTCCCATTAAGGAATGCGTTGTTAACATCGATGTGTTGAATAGACCATTGACAACTAGCTGCAATCGCACAAATCAATTGTACCGTGACCCATTTCGCTACTGGTGAAAAACTTTTAGCATAATCGAAACCAAGTTGTTGTGAATATCCTTTAGCCACGAGTCTCACCTTATACCGTCTAATTGTGCCGTCGGGATTCATCTTGAGTTTATACACCCATCGAGAACGTATAGCATGCTTCCCATCTCCCATGTATTGTTGCGTTCTAAGGCTTCGAGCTCTTCTTTCATGGCTAAGCTCCACTCTTCCAATTTATTTGCTTCAATAAAACAACTAGGTTCTTGAGAAACTGATACTTGAGCCAACACATGGGAGGTAGAATAATGTGGAAAAGAATGAACAGAGGAGACATAATCCTTGAACCAAGATGTTCTAGTGTGCTCACCAGTACTTCGTCGAAGAGTAAAATCATGGGCGACTTGGGGAATTGGTTGGACAGTGGTGCCATAGCTAGATTGTGGTTCCTAAGATTCAATGACAGTAGGTGAACATGAAATAGATTGCGGTTCAAGTGCCTGGATGGTTTCGGAAGGAAAGGTTGAATTAGATAAGTCAAGCAAGGGAAAAGGATAAAGAAATAAATTTTCGTAAAATAGAACGTCTCGACTAGTAATGAGTTTTTTTGTGAGAGGTTTGTAAATCTTGTACCCTTTTTTCTCCGGAGAGTAGCCCACGAAAATGGCTTAGTGAGCCCGATGACTAAGTTTATCTTGGGAACAAGCATTATTTCAATAATAGCATAAACAACCAAATGGTTTCAACATTGAGTACGAGGGTGATTTTGAGTTGAGGATTTCATATGGACATTTCCATTGAAGCAAGGCAGAAGGAAGTCTTTTAATGATGTAAGTGGTGGTAAGTAACGCTTCCCCCAACAAACTAACGAGTTAATTTGATTGAAACATTAATGCTCGGGTGGTTTCAAGCAGGTGTCTATGCTTTCTCTACACTAGCCCATTCTATTGTGGTGTTTGTGGACAGGATGTCTGATGAACAATTCCTTGGTCAGAAAGAATAGACTGCAAAAGATGACTTAAAAATTCTCCACCATTATCAGTACGAATAGTTTTAGTAGTTACTTTAAAATGATTCCGAATAAAGTTTAGGTAGTTTTTAATGTGAAGAAGAGCTTGATCCTTTGTGTACAGATGTCCAAGTTGCTCATGAATAATCATTTACAATTGTGAGGAAATATTTTGTTCCATAAAGGATTAAATGGATTAGAGGCATGATGATTACTTGAGGGAAACTTAGACGATGTTGCTTTGAATGATGCAAACATCGTATGGTTGGAGTTGTGTTTTAGACATATTTTTTAGAGAATTTTAATGTTTCAAGAAATCAAACGTGCATGACCTCATTGTAGATGCCACAAAATAGTTGGATCAATAGAAGTTACATCAAAGATAGGATTTGAAACAAAGGAATTAAAAACAGGAGACTCATTTGCAGTGGCTACAAAAGATGAAGGCTTGAGCTGATGTGGTGGGTGCAAAATGTAGAGACCATTTTCCAAGTTTCCAACCGCAATTGGAGCTTCAGTCTTTGGGTCCTGAAGCATAAATTTGGAAGAGGAAAACACAGCGTTAATATTGTTACCGCTAGTGATTTTGCTTATAGAGAGAAGATTGTAATTAAAACTTGGAAGAAATAAGACATCAATTAGAATGAGTTGAGGGTTAATGGTCAAAGTCCCATTGGAGTGAACAAGACTAGAAGTCCCATTTGGAAGCATAACAGTAATGAGATTAGGAATAAGTGTTAATGTAGAGAAATAAGAAATGGTAGAGTAAACATGTGTTGTGGCTCCCGTATCTAAAATCCAAGAACCATGTTTGTCTATTGAAGTAGCAGAGTTAATAGAGTGAAGATATATATGTACCAGCAAAGTGGAGAAGATTTGCTTTCTCTTTCATAAAATCCTCATCTTGACTCGAAGTGGTGACAAAATTAGTCTGATTGTTCTCTGCTATTTTTCGGAGTTGCTCATCCCACATGGATTGCCATTTTGGACCATTTTTTTCTTTGATCCAATCTGGCACGCCATGAATCAAAAAACATGTATCCTGTAGATGACCATCTAAATGACAAGTGGTACAAGTATTCTTTTCTTTAAAACGAGAATCTGCCCTTTTTAGATGTGGGGAAACAATGGTATTGGCTGCACCTTGGGCCTTCTAAAGAAGCGTTGTTAGATTTGGTAGTGGCTTATTAAAATTTGGTTTGTGCTTAGGAGTGTAAAACATTTTTTGAGTTGCAGATCCTTGCATCATCATAGCGCTATGTATATCCTTATTCATATTCCCTTCGGATATTCTATATTGTTGTTCAACATCCAGTTTTAGATGGAATGCTTCATCATAATTTGGCAACGGTTTCATGACTAAGATCTGGTTTATGATGTTGTGATATTTAGTATTTAAACCCATCAAGAATTGTACCAATTGGTTGGATCCACAAAGCGTTGTTAACGGTATTTTAATCCTGCATGCGAAAGTTACATGCGAAATTTTCTTTCTGCATTCGCAAATGACTGCAGGAAAGCAATCACCAAGATCTTGCCATAGAGAGCATAATTTTGTATGATATTCTTGTATCGTCATGTTTCCTTGACTAAGATTAACGAGATCTCGTTGTATCTCAAAGAACATTGTACCACTTTGTTTACCATATCTTTTTCTAAACTTGTCCAAACATCATGGGCTGAAGTGGAATATGTATATCGCTCAACCATATCTTTGGATATCGAGTTCAGAATCCAAGACATAACCATGTAGTCCACTTGCTTCCATGTCTCGTAGGTAGAGTCTTTTGTACCCGATTCTGGATAGGAACCATCAACAAATCCTAGTTTTTTCTTTTATCCAAGAGCAATACGTCTCCAGGATTGGTAGTTTCGACCATTTAGTGAAAGTTCACCAATGGTAAATGAGGCTGATTTGTTCCTTGTAGAGCAAGAAAATGGTTTGAATCTGATGGCTTGGGATTCATCATTTGCTGTTTTGTTCAGGTTCAAAAAAGAACCTACTCCGATACCATATTAGAATTGATTCGTAGATGAAAACATAAAAGTAGGAAAAAAAAGCAGAACATTCATACTTTCTAATGTTGAAGTTACAATCTTAAATAGAGGCAAGAGCCTCACAACTACAAGATAAAGATGGATTACATAGCCTCCCATCAATCAAATAAAGTCTATATTTTTTGTTGATCATATCTTGATATCTTAACATAGTCCATATATGCCGCTGATCATATCTTGATATCTTGACAATTGAAAATAGAATGGTCAAGAGCATTAAAGAGAGCAATGCATCAATATGTACTCAACTTCTCAATATCTCCAAACACTCGAATTATAATTGACAAAGCCTGAAACATTACAGAATGTAGAGATTTTAGTCGAAGAAGAGTCATTACGGAAGCTGGAAACTTTTGACTCGACATCTAGTGCGTTACCCCTTTAATTTTCCTCAAAATGTCATAAATCTGGATTTTTTGTTGGTGGTATGAATATGAAAAGAAGTCCTATATCTGAGAATGATTGCCCATCTAAGAGTAAAATACCACTAGATTTTGAAAAAGAAGCTGTCCAATTAAAGAGAAAAATAGACAATGTAATACAAAAAGTGTGGTTACCAGATCATAATGAAGAGCCGACGAGTCAGTGGGATATATGTTGTATGATTCATATACAAAAAAATAACAGAGCCTTCTCAAAGCCTAGCCGATATTTGTGGTACTCAATATTAAGCAAAATTTTTGAAATGAGACAGAGCGAGATATATCTTTGGGTAGATCAAGTTATATAAGCCTTCCCAACAGAAATAATAGACATATAAGGTTTATTTTGACCAGGAAGAGAAAGCATACATGCAATTGGTTGATTTACTGAAGGATTTGAATAAGATGAGTAAGAAAATTAAGGACTTCTCTTACTTGTTCGAAAATGATTAATTGTTTATTTGTGATGTTGTTAGAGGAAATTTTAATTCGTTAATGCATCGTATTTACTGTTTCGAGGAACTTGGAGTTCAGAGCAATCATCATATGAAAAGTGATACTTTTGTTCTTTACAGGATCATATTCTCTGATTTTTAGATGTTCTCTTCTGTTGTGAATTTTTGTATCTTAAGAAATCTACAACAATCAGCTATGGATGCTGAAAAAATGGCGAAATCTTTCAAGAATAGTAATGAAAAAATGGATCTTTCTAACACGATAAATGTTTTTATTTTTGGTAGAAGTCGTGATCAAGACAACACGATGTGTGATAAAGTAAAAAACACAAAGAAACTAAGGAGCCCTCAAGGTCCTCACTCCTACAGCTACATAAAAGTGAAATTTTGTATTAATAGTGAGGGATACTTCCCATTGGAGGATCGCATATGTATGACGGAAGTTAATTCCAGAAACATGAATACACATTCTAACCTTGAGAAGCTAATCTCACGTGATGGTGGTCATGATTGTGTTGTGTGGTTTGATGAACTTAAAAAATCGCATGTCTCTTTTAACTACCACTACTAATGGTCATCAAGGAACCTCGAATATGTTGGCATCATGCATATATAGTAATGTCCTTGCAGGAATATATAAGGAAGCATCTACTCTCTCTCCTTTTTATACTCATTTAGGCTGCCTTGATATTTTAATTAAGAAAAAATTGATCATGGAAGAAGAACACGATCCTTGGGTCAAGGTGCATTTCACAGTGAGGGAATTACGGTGGATGATATTGCTATGGAGCAGTGGAAGCAATGTGAAGAAAGAAGGCATGTGTTTGTAATTAATCCAAAAGAACTGAAATGCAACTCTACTTGTGACTTGAAAAAGGAAATACATTTATTTGCAATGGTTGTTCTTTGTCCCCAAAGTGGAGCTCTGATGTTTGATAACAACATAATTAATGTTGATGTTGAACTTTTGGATATATCAAAGAGACTTGGTTGTGTTTTGGAAGCTGTAATCTATAATTTTTGGGAATGGCTACTGGATACATGTCCTCATGCACCATGTAATTTGCATTCTCTATATTTATCAACCATTAATGTGTTCATCACATTAAGTGACAACTCAAGTTATGTTTCTGTTCAGTTGCTAAGAAGGTGGGATTGTGAAAGTACAACCAAAACGAAGCTAGAACTTTCCACCTTATTATTCACTTGTTCAATTATTATTAATAATTGAATATATCTTCAAAAATATTTTGGACAAGCTAATTTTGAAGTTGGAGGTGACCTAAAAGATATCGAGCAGTCTTTGAACATTATAATATATGAAGAAGCATGTGACTACAAATTCTACTTCAGTTTTGCATTTATTCCAAAAAATCCGGAAAAGTTGAATAGAAAACGCGATAGGATGAAACTTCTTCATAATGTAGTATTACACTCTTTGAAAGTATTCCCCAAGAATCACATATTGGATGAATATTGGCTTGTTTCTCAGGATCTATCAAACACTAAAATGTGTTTCTCAAGAAGTTCCATAACAACATTTCAAGCTTTAGCCAAGACATTGAAATGTTGGATTTAAAGAGACAGATTTTGGAAGCAATGAGCATTTCAAAAAGTTCTAGAGATGATTTTGCACTACAATGAGATGTTAGTTTGGATATTTCGGGCAAATGCACACCTTTTATATTTGTGGTATTTAGAAATGAAGCTTGCAAATTTTCAGTCAGGAACCTCCAACAACCCTCACATGGGCTGATTCATTCCTGAAGTGGATCAAAAAATTTTAAACCAATGTTCAAAACTTAAGTTTTCAACAACTAAGAGCTCTATAGGGATTTATGGACCACACTAGATTATTGAATTGCACTTGTTATCTTTTTATAGTAGATGATCATGGTGATGCTCTCGTATGCTCTATTGCATCGTTTGAAGAATTGACTTCTAACAATCACTATTGGTATGGAGCTGATCATTTCACAATTTGTTCTGCAAGATTGACAACGGAAGATGGAAGGTGGCATATTATGAAAGGTGATCGTTGGGGTCAACGATCGTTTCGAGAAATGTGTAATTTGACGATAATCTTCAATATATGGGCTGCTAGACTTCAATTGGGCTTGAACCCATTAATATTTTCCTAACTATTTTGTAAGCTCATTAACGGGTATAAAACTCATGTCATTTGTAGGTTCTCTCATTTATCGAATTTAGAATTTATATTTCCTTTTTCCAAGCCTTCATCCTTGAACATATTTTTAGGAGTTCGTGAAAAACGATTATAAGAATAAGAAAAGACAAATATTTACTAATCATCGAATCATCAAGGGTGATCCGATTCATGGTAAGGTTGTTGCTAGAAGTAAGGGAACGAACCGACCTGCTATCCCCGCTCTTATTAGTCTATTTTATCTAGAGTGATCGATGTGCTTTAAGCGCTAGTCCTTATTGGGAAATAGAGCTAAAACCTCGAGTGTGTGGCACGGTGAAGGATTAAGTGAGACCAATCAAGCTTACTATTATTGAGGATGATCAGGCATTGAGCACCCATACTTTCCTCCATCAATACCTCGATCAAGTCAAAGCATGATTCTCACTCGTGAATGTAATCCACTTGCCCATTAGGGCACATTTTGATGTTCCGATTGTATATAATACAAGCTCTAAGTCCACAAAATTCTTCTTCACTCGTGAACGAAAGCAAAGAACGCTTCGATAGAATCGATTCACAAGAGCGGCGATTATAGAGTGGATTTTTGGGGAAGAATTCACTTTTTTATAGCCTCTTTTTATCCGAGAGATGTGTGACACGTGAACAGCCTAGGATAAACCGTACTGACGTTTTGATTACTGCCACCTCGAGCCACATCAAGCATATAAGACGAACTATTTTTATTTATTGGCAAACCCATAGCTTTTAGGCCCAACAATTGTCTCCTTGCTCTGGAAATGAGGCTAATTTTTTCAAATAATGCTTCGAAAAAAAGGGAATAATGTTTTAATGCCGATAGCGGACGTTCTCCGCGGAAAGCTGACATGGATAACTATAGCGGACTTCGTCACTGATCTCATCAGCAGATGACGTGTTCCGTTGACGACGTCCGCTATAGTTATCCACGTCTGCTTTCCGCATTTTTCGAACAATGATAATTTTCTATATATATGGGTGAGTTTCATCACAAATTCATATCAAACAACACATACAACATTAATCGTAGTGGTGCAGGAGCTTCGAATTTCAAGTATTATCGTATTCCGATTTTTTAATTTAATTTTTTGAATGTTTTATTTATTTTTAATTCAATTTTTTATTTAATTCAACGTTTATATATTGTGTATTCGACACACAATACTCACAGAAATGGATCACGAATGTGAAATATATTATGGCGATATTGGTTCTACTTCTGGTGGTCAAGAAGAGGGGTCTGGTGATGACACCGAGCCAGAAAGTTCCCCAGATGAGGAACATGATTATGAAGATAAATCTGAACAGGGCATAAGTGGAGCATTTGGAGAGTAGACTTGGGCAGTGGGTTAGTTCAACGGTTGAGATGTTCCGCCGAGAAAATCAATGAAATGTATGCAATGTTAATTGTGTCATTTATAGCATCTGATCCATCGCCAGGGATGTTCTCATGAAATTTAAAGATATGTTTAATCTTTAGTATTGCATTGGACATTTTCATTTTCGAAAAAGATGACCATACAGAGTCGTAGAGAGCGCATAAGAGAAATGAGTAATCAAATGTGTACATAATGACTGTCCATTCTATCTGAGAGCAATATGTTGGGCGCGCGATAAGGTATGACAAATATTTGTATACGAGTATTGCATTAACATAGTACTCGTGGAGGGTCATCGTAACATATCGCGGAATTTCATTGCATATGAGATAAAACCCTTCATTAGAAATTATAATTGTAAATTGTTATATTGTTCACATTTTAATATGTGGAAATTGTAATCTACAACATTGTGATGCATTTATAAAATTAAAGATTGTTTAGACTCATATGCGCGTGAATTATAAACTGACTGGGAAATATAAGCAGGTATGGTAAGCACTACAACGTGCATTTGAGATGGTGTACAGGTCATGGTAATCGTCAATGACAAAGCTGTCTTTTCTATTTGGTGAGATGTTACACATGAACAATGAGACCATAGTACGGCGGCAACTGTACGAGACTGATTTGGGACAGCCAAACTACATAATTCAGTATGTGTTTTGGTCGTTTAAACAGTGTGTGGACGTATTACAATATTATGACTCTGTTATTTCTATCGACGGAACACACTTGTATGCGAGGTACAATACTTCATTATTAATTATTGTTATTTCATTTTCTTTTTACACTAAATCAATTATTGGCTACTTTAATCATATACGAATTGTAGGTACAACAAAAAATTGTTGATTTCTGTGGCAAAATATGGTAGTGGTCATGTTATTCATCTCACTTATGCTCTTATTGAATATGAGAGTAGTCAATCATGGACATGGTTCTTTGAGACACTCGACACATTTGTTATTGGGATATGTGAGACATGTATAATATCCGATCAGACATCATGTATCATGGAGCCAGTGAGCTTGATGGAAGCATTCCAAAATGGACACCCTACACCATCATTGGTGTCTACGGCACTTTTGTTCTAACTTGTACAATGCATTCAAGACTATGTTTTCAAACCAGTATTTATTATTGAATCGGAAAATGTCTGGTTCACTAAGAACCGGTTGTACATGTCTATAAGTTTCTGATTGTAGCGCACAAACACTAGGGCATTCAACCTTGAATGTTCTAATTTGTTCCTTTTTTTCGTATGTATTTGATCAAACACTTTCCAATTCCGTTCACAACCTGAGGATGAACTTGTTTGATCAAGAATCTTAATATCAATTTTTTTCAACTCAGGTGCACTTTCACCGAACAACTACCCCCAATCAGCTAAAAATATAATATAAATTAGGAGACAAATATAAACATATAAAATAAATTAGGAGATAAATGGATTGATTGCGAAATAGAAATTTTTAAACAAACCTGGTTGATGTTTTGGTTTTGGCTAGCTTCTATGGCAATAGGGCGTCTGAAACTTTTAAATTTATTACGAAATAACTTTATCTCTCCAAGTATACGTTGATGTCCACTGTTCCTTTCTTAATAATGACATCCAAAACATCATCCATTATGACTTGTATCTTTCCATGATGGTTTGGATCATATTGGAATTGAGGATTGAGCCAATAAGCAGCGGCAAGAAGATCTTTTTTGAATTTTGTAGCCCAACGACTTTCAAGAAATGTAGTGAATGGTGAGTATAGTCTTTCATCATTTTCAAAAGTGGACATGATTGATTTTTTAAATTCTATCTATGCTATTATAGAGATATCCAATGTTTGGCTTCTTGTCACCATCAACCAACTTCAATAGTTTTATCAATGGTTCTAATGTTTTGACGATAACTAAACAATCATTCCAAAATCCATCACTTTTCACTATTGTTTTGAACTCCAAACCTAACTCTCCTTTTCCTAAGTTTGACAAAATAAATTTTCTATTGAGGGCTAATGCTTCGAGGTCCTCTCAACGCTGAAAAAGCTTCACAATGCAATGAAAGTCGTGCCAAATCTAGTCTTAGTCGGTCTGACTATTTCTCTCCAACTACTTCTCTTTCTCAACCATGCAAGCCAATGAATGTAATTATAGACAAACATAGAAATCTTGGATGCTTGTTCAACAACTTCTCTAATGCATCGCAATTTTCCTATATCATTCATCATCAAATTGGTGTAATGAGAAGCACATGGAGACCAAGTAATTGAACTATAATGTTCTTCAATTAGACGTCCCGCAACTACATAATTTGGTGCATTATCTGTGACAATATGAACAACATGTTTTTCTCCAACCCTCTCAATCATATCTCGAAACAAATAAAAAGAAGTTGTGCATTTTTGCATTTATTAGACACATCAACTGATTTGTAAAAAATAGTTCCACGAGGACTATAAACTAAAAAGTTAATAAGTGATCGTGGTCTTCCATCTGTCCAACCATCTCCCATCACTGTACAACCTACCTCTTACCATCCAAGTTGAATAGTATCAATCCAAAGCTGCAATTTTTGTTTGGCTTTTTTAATAAAGATACACGTAACTCATGATAAGATGGGGGTTTGAATCCATCTCCTAACATAGACACTGTCTTAATCATAGAGTAAAAATATAGAGATCTGCAACAATTAATAGGAATAAATGTATCATAAAAAACTTAGCAATTTCAGAATTAGCTTTTTCCATTTCTTTTTTCCTAATCCAAAATTTTTAAGAGTTGGTTGAACTTTTGCACCTTTTCCTTTTGATGGTCTACTACCACTTGAATCTTTAGCATTCATTTCACCTATTTCTTCAACATCCTCACTACTCTGGTAATAATCTTCTAAGAAATTTCTTAAATCACTTGATGCACGTCTTTTATTTGAAGACCCGTCAAATAAGGATAATTCTATTTCTTTTCTCACCTCATTATTCACTTTCGAACATACTCTTACATCCCCTTTTTTGCCTGCAATATGTTTTTTTACTCTATGAATCCCTCCTCATTAAAATGTTTTATTGCACAATACACAACACAAAACTTGACGACCATCCTCAACTAGTTGAATAACATAATTCCAAGCTGGATAAGTTCTTGCACATGATGAGCAGAAGTAGTTTGAGAGGAAATGATATTTTCAGTAACACTATCATTGCTTTCCATTTCCTTTAGATCAATAATTAAAGTAAATCAATGCAAAAAACTTAAATCTATAATAAAACATACATAGTAATATCAATGTATATTGTCTACTGCTTAAACTAATGAATTCAAAAAGGATTACCCTATCATCTATTCAAAAAATCGAACCCAATTTCAAAAAAATCAAGGTAAGCATCGAGTAATACAACAAGCAACAACATAAAATTGAAATTTAGATATGAAGTACAAAAATTCACCAAAAACAGACTATTTTCAAAATTTAATATCTACCAAAAATATGCATTCCAAACTCAAGTAAATAATATAAATTATTAATTTCATTTACCCAAAACATAAGAAGAATAAGATAAAAGTTTTTTGTTGATATGAAAAAATAGCAAATGTATCGGAACAACCCAAGGATTTCAAGTCAAGGACTCCTCTTTGCTGCTGCGCATCTTACTTGTGGTTGGAACAAGACAAGGGAGTTGAAATGCCATAGCAAATTTTTGGGGGAGAAAAGTTCAAGGCATCAAGCGGAATGAAAATAACACAAAAAGCTGGAAACCTAAAAACTTAAAAAATAAGAGAGTTCACGTTGAACCGAGCTATAAAAATACTAATTCGCGGTCGAACTAGTTTGACCGCGGTTTGAAAACATTGATTCAAGAACACCGAATAGAAGAAGATCGCTTATCAAGCTAGTGCGCGATCAAAAGCTTATAAGTATGATGATGATATGGTCGAAATTCGGAGTAAAAATGAAGAATCATATCGTTGGTTGATCGGAGAGATGTTACCAAGTGGACTTTGACGCATGATGGTGGGAAGAGATGAGGGACACTTACTGTAACGACCCTAAACCGGGTCTAGCTGAATTGGTATAATCGTATCAAATAAAACTTAAAACTCAAAATGTAGATTAAAACATAGTTCAACATGCATCAAAGTTTAATGACATATTTCAAAAGTCTTCTAAAAGATCGAACTCTAGCACCGGATAACCGACGATCTCATTCCCATGCCCTCCTCATACCCGTCCTCCTTACAAAAATCAGATTTCTAGTAAAAAAATTTGTTGGAATAGGAAACACAACAGTAGAGCATTTCTTTTATTTATTTCGAATGTGAAATCCCGTCGAAACTCTAACCCCAATGCTATTATACCTGTGGTGACATTTGCCTAATCATGTCTTTACAAATATGAATTCATACGTTTATATAGGAAATAATAATTTTATTTCAATTAAAATTGTACAAATATAGATGATTGTGTCGGCAGCAAGGTCCTTGTCAACATACAAAACATGACATTAAATACTGCATTCTTTTTATATATAATATGTATAATTTGATAATCGTCCACCATTAATGAAGAAATGGAAATTTGGATAAGCCTCCAACTTGAGCTTTCTTGTAATAATAAGTAGAATGTGAAATCTGGAAATAATCCTAGAGACTCCGGTGCATGATCTATTCTCCTACACCGCAACTTCATCATTTAGTTCCTCTTCGCCGTCTTCCACTGGATCCTCCCCCGCCGTCGCTGAAGCTAAAAACAAGACAAAAGTTCAAAGCAAAAACAATAGCGACGAAAATGAGTATCAACGCCGAAAGACAACTTCCGACGGTTGGATAACATACCACAGAGTTCGAAGGCGGAGCTGGGGAAGGTGGTTATGAGAAATACGTGAACCAAGGAAAAAATCCAGAATATGGCTAGGAACCTACGTCACAGCTGAGATGGCGGCTCGGGCACACGACGTGGCTGCTTTTGCCATCAAGGGTCAATCGGCGCACCTGAATTTTCCAGCAATGATAGGGGAGCTTCCCCGTCCAACGTCCAACTCCCACAAGGACATTCAATCCGCCGCTGCGAAAGCTGTCGGTTATGCTGAACCACAGCTGAGGGCCTCAGCTTTGGTTCAGCATAACCGACAGCCTCAGCCTGAGGCTACCTCATTCTTGTTAGATTTGATTTTTTATCTCAAGATATGGATTGAGCTTTTACAGTGTGACGGATCTAGAATTATTCAAATAGGTCGACCTCATGTTCATGTCTTTAAATATGTGTTTTTCTATTCTAATACTGTATAAGGTTTTCTATTTTGATATCAAAAAACTAGCAACCATATTGTTATTCAAGTTCTTCGTTGAGAGTTAGATCGAAGGTGTAGTCTTGTAGCCTTACATATCTACGAGACGACCACCAAAATCGTTTTATATATTTTAGTATTATGTTATTAGTTTTTATCGTTTATATTTTGTTTTCAACATTTTCGGACTTATCCTACACATCGAGGCTTATAGTTCGAAAGCTACAGAACTTCTTTCAAAAATCTTCAAATTCTTCTTCTGTGGCTCTGGGCGAAGAGGACGAGACATTTAAGGATTTGCTAGATTTGCCCCTGGATATCATTAGTTACAGTGATCGATATTTTTGTTTGGGTTCCCAGTGCGGTTAGCTGGAGCCGACTTAGAATCACGGCTTGAAGATCATTTCCCATGGGGGAGGAACGTTTAGAAGTAAATACCATTTTCGGTTATATTTTTAAATAAATTAGCGTTCTTATAAATAAAAAATTGTTATGAATATATAGGTGGATGTTTATCAAAGTAAAGAAACATATCCCACTAAATCCGGAAAAGACAATCTAAATTACAATATACAAAATATCTTATACACCTAACTTTTACATCTAATTAATAAGGTAGATATATTTAATGATACTAGTTGAATTAGTCATTGAATTAATATCTCATTATCTATATGAATATTTGTCTTCCACAAATATTCATATATTTTGCCTATAAATAGGATTGATTTGTGTCTTATGAAAACACACAAGAATATTGAAGGTATGAGTATTATGTTTATGATCATAGATTAGTATCTATCTTATTCCACATTTTTCGAATAGTTTTATTTATAACACGTTATCAGCACGAAGCTCTATTACATTTTATCTTTGATATTGATATTTCTTTCCTAANTTTTAAATTGATTTTTTACGATTGATTAGTTGTAGCTATTTGATTTTTGACGATATTATTTGTGACAAATAGATTAGTTATTATATTATTTGTGACTAATTAGTTATAGTATTGATGTATTTTTTCTACATGAAGGTTATGGATCCATTTTTGAATTATAACATGTATCAGAATTACGATCCATCTCAAATGGCAGAATCATCTTCTTTCATGGAGTTATTGTTGAGTCAAGGGAATCCATGTTTTTTATAATAAAATGTTATGTTATTATTCATTACACTTTTAGTATACAATATTTATTTGTTGTAGGTATGCCACCAGAATTCAACAGAAATGTTGAAAATGATGACGATGCTCCAGTAATTGATTCAGATATTGATGAATTTGAAGCTGAACTTCCGCTACCTCGAGCTGAAAGTAGAATGGAGGATGATCCATTGCCTCACACTGTTGTCGATGTTTCTAGGCTAGCACGCCTATTGTTTCTCCCGGTATTCATTCAAATACTTATTCCTTAGGAGACGATGTGGTAGCTGATGACTTTGCATATGCAAAACCACGGCGAGTTTATTCTTCATACAACCTAGGCAATCCAAATCTTGTTGTTGGAATGGGTTTCAAAGATAAATCAAATGTCCAGTTCGCTGTTTGCCACTTTCATATCGTCCGCCGATATCAGTTTAGGGTTGTAGATAGCACACCACAGTACTGGATGCTTGAGTGTTTTTTAAAAGAACAAACAAACTGTGAATTTCATCTTCGAGCAAGGTGTGATGCTAGGGATAAGGTCTGGCAATTTTCGAGAGGTTATATTCCTCATTCTTGTGGTGCCGGTAATGTGAGTGGTAAACACCGCAACATGACAATGAATTTTATCGCTCGTGATATGGTGGAATACATTTGGANGATGCTCCAGTAATAGATTCAGATATTGATGAATCTGAAGCTGAACCTCCGCTACCTCGAGCTGAAAGTAGAATGGAGGATGATCCATTGCCTCACACTGTTGTCGATGTTTCTAGGCTAGCACGCCTATTGTCTGGAGTTTCTCCCGGTATTCGTTCAAATACTTATTCCTTAGGAGACGATGTGGTAGCTGATGACTTTGCATATGCAAAACCACGGCGAGTTTATTCTTCATACAACCTAGGCAATCCAAATCTTGTTGTTGGAATGGGTTTCAAAGATAAATCAGATGTCCAGTTCGCTGTTTGCCACTTTCATATCGTCCGCCGATATCAGTTTAGGGTTGTAGATAGCACACCACAGTACTGGATGCTTGAGTGTTTTTTAAAAGAACAAACAAACTGTGAATTTCATCTTCGAGCAAGGTGTGATGCTATGGATAAGGTCTGGCAATTTTCGAGAGGTTATATTCCTCATTCTTGTGGTGCCGGTAATGTGAGCGGTAAACACCGCAACATGACAATGAATTTTATCGCTCGTGATATGGTGGAATACATTTGGAGCAAAAAAGAAGGTATGTATTATAGATATTTGTACATGTTATAGGAGTTCTAATTTTATTTTTTTTACAGGATTGAAAGTTCAAGATGCTATAAAACAAATGCACGATAGATATGCATTCAATGTTGGGTATGATAAAGCTTGGCATGGGGTCCAACGTGCATATGAGTTAGTGCATGGTTCATGGGAATCGTCTATGCAGAGACTTCCGACACATTTGGCAGCTATACAGATGAGTAATCCCGGTACCGCAGTTGAATGGAGTCTTTATGACACTGATAACAGTCCGAACGACAAGGTGCTTCGTTATGTTTATTGGTCTTTTCGACCTTGTGCAGACGCTTATGAACAGTGCATTCCCGTTATCTCCATTGATGCTACACACCTTTATGTACGGTACAATCACAAACTCTTGATAGCCGTTTGCAAGGATTTTGGAGGTCATGTTATTCCTTTGGCGTATGCTCTTGTTGATCAGGAAAGCAAAGATTCATATTCTTGGTTTATTCAGTTGTTGGACATTCATATTATTCGGGGACAGTCGGTTTGTATAGTGTCAGATAGACATGCTGGTATTACAGGGGCGGTTGAGTCGTTGGAAGCATTTCAGACCGGTCGGTTACATCACCGATGGTGTTTGAGACACCTTACATCGAACTTGAATACACACATAAAAAACCTTCCGGTGAAGAAGCTTGCTTACCGTGCTGGGGCAACCCCATTGCAATCAAAATGGAGATCACTAATGGAAGAAATCAGGGAAAAGTGTAGTCGTGCGTACGTATGGCTTACTCGACCGGAGATGGAAAGAAATTTGCACAAGTGGGCACTTGCTTTCGATGGTGGACACCGACATGGTACGTTAACTACTAATCAGGTGGAATGCGTAAATGGAATGATGAAAAATGTCCGCCGTTATCCGATTTCCAGTTTAGTGGATTCAACATTCTACACGACACAAAAATTGTTCATAAAATGACGTGATGAACTTGCGATCATGACAAGGAATATGCAGGTTAACATGATTCTATTGCTTTTATAAATTGATGTGTTATCTCATTGTGTTTTATCGTTTTCAGGCCTTCACCCCAGAAACGCAAACGTGGTATGAAAAACAACGAATGAAAGTCGACTCATATGAGATGCACTACTGGGACCCGGATAGGCAAGTCGGAGAAGTGCAACGCATAAAACGTGGGCGTGGGAAGAATACACGTAAAATAGTCGACTTGGTAAGAAAGACTTGCTCTTGTGGTAGATGGATTGTGCATTTGCTTCCATGTGCACATGCTGTACGGTGTACCAGTATAAACCATGTACCGACGACAAAACTCATTATAGGGATCCCGACTTTGGAACATTTGAAGAACCAATATGCAGATCTACATCTTATGCCATTGGGTCCCGAGAGCGAGTGGGAAGTGCCTGGTTGGAGACTTTGGCACGATAAAGATCGCCTGAAGAAATCACGTACTGGGGGGCGCCCTCGAACAACTAGAATACCAAATGAAATGGATACACAAAATGATGATTGATTGTTTGTCAATTGTTACATTATTTATCTTTAGATTTTTAAATATATTATATACTTGTTAATTATGTTATATACTTGTTAATTAATAAAATGGAGATCCAAAAAAGTTAATTATATTAGATACTTCTTAATTATTTATTTATAAAATAGATACACAAAATGGAGATCACTAAAATTTAACTCTATTAAATTCTTAACAAAAATACATAACATATATATAATCATCGTCGTCTACGACCGGCACTACCCTGCTGCCCGAGATGTCCACCGGTGCCACACGCACGACTGACACGAGTACGCCTTCCCCGTCGTTCGCCTACCGCCTGATCTGGTGACTCGTCTCGGAGTCTAGTCACCGGCTCTTCTTCTTCACCTTCTGGCTCCATAGGCGTATCTCTAGGACCGATCGGGGGTATATCGGTGTGCTCGCGTGTCTGCTGTGAGGAGCTCGCTCCATGTGTAGGTGCGAAACCAACACCAGGGGTCGGGGTCTGCTGCATAGACTGGTAGAATGACCACATCATGGTCATTTGTTCCGGGGTGAGGGAGGGAGGCGGCGNGGAAGAAGGACGATGATGTTCCATGAGAGCAGATATTAATAAACATCCAAGGGGGAGTGTTATGAATATATAGGTGGATGTTTATCAAAGTAAAGAAACATATCCCACTAAATCCGGAAAAGACAATCTAAATTACAATATACAAAATATCTTATACACCTAACTTTTACATCTAATTAATAAGGTAGATATATTTAATGATACTAGTTGAATTAGTCATTGAATTAATATCTCATTATCTATATGAATATTTGTCTTCCACAAATATTCATATATTTTGCCTATAAATAGGATTGATTTGTGTCTTATGAAAACACACAAGAATATTGAAGGTATGAGTATTATGTTTATGATCATAGATTAGTATCTATCTTATTCCACATTTTTCGAATAGTTTTATTTATAACAAAAATATTTTTTTAAAAATTTTTGTTGGAATTATAAATGTATATGATTTTGCTGAATTCCTTATGTATGTTACATATTTTTTATTGGTTTTATATGATTGTTCTACTTATTTGTGCTATGCAATCTCTAAGTTTAACACTTCTTTTCACTTGTGCTAAACATTCACTTCTCATAGGTTGGGGGAATGGAAAATGCCTCCCAATGGAGAGTCGCAAAAATAATATATTTCTATTATACTCATCCATTTTTCATTCTTTCAGTATTTCCTTATCTCTATCATATTTTCTTTTTTTACATTATATCTTTTGTGAAGAACTACTTCTACTAGCTCAAAGGAGATTTGAAGCCACCGAACTGGTAGCCTTGGTATATGATTTAGCTTGCTTTGGTTATGAACTTGATGTAGAAACTTGTAGATTATGATAAAAGAGAGTACATAAATGCTTGCATTTACATGTATATATAAAGAACAAAAAATAGCTATTAGAAATATAACCGTTGGCATTCATTGGGTTAATTATTGGGCTCATGTATGGGTTACCTCTTTAATTACTTTCTTCATATTTCATAAGATGCATCAGCCCAAGTCCATTTCTATCTTGTTTGCTTTTCTTCTACGCCGCACCTTCTCTTCTAGTTCACCAGCTTCAAGATGCAATTCTTCATTAAGTGCTGGCTGTATGAGGTATAGAAGAACAATTTCCTTTGTAGCTAGATAAAAATTTCTATATCCTTTGTTAGTGTCACTATATCCCATATGAATTCCAATCTGAGTTTTTTTGTCCAGTTTTGTTCTTTGCTCTTTGTTCTTTCAGTATATATATATTGCACATGCTTCTAAAAATTCTCAAATTGTCAACATTTTGCATTGTGTCATACCATAGTTCATAGGGTGTGTTATATTCATCTGTTCCATTTGTAGGCAATCTGTTAAATAGATAAATGACATTATTTATTGCTTCTTCCCAATACTTTGTAGGTACTTGTAACGATCGTAAATCGGGTCTTAACAATGTCTATGCGCTAGTGAAATAAAGCAAAACAATTTAACAAAACACAATTCGAAGTCGAGGAAATATCATCATTTTTTCAAGGTACAACTAGATAGTTAAAGGCAAAAACAAAATCAAAAGGGTTGACTTGTATAGCAGACGATCGACGACCTCAGTTCCAATGCTACCTAAGCCTCATAACCTCCCCCTACAAGATCTGTAAAACGGTCATAGTCTATTAAAAGAAACTTCAATATAATATATTAATTTGCTAGATTTTATCTTTTTCACTCTTCTTCTTTTAGCTTACTTATTCTTTTATCTTTTCCTTTCTTTTATATTTCCTTTCCTTATCCTTTCTGGTTTTCTACTGTGATCGGTTTTTACATGCCCGACGACATGTCTCGCCCAAACCAACCGTTAGTTGTTAGTTGGCTCGACAAGAATATATGCTTCCCTTCTCCGGTTAGGGACTCGGACGCTACACCGTTTCTATCTGGTTCCGTTCGGCTCTGTAATGCGCATAATTCTATTCTGAAGAACCCCTGTGTTCCTTCCTCGGACATGTCCTACCTGTGGCTGACCGTGCTCATGAACACGATGCCGGGTTTGGTGTTCTCACCTCACCCCGAGATTTCTATTTTTAGCTCACGCTCCTTTCGATTTAATTTAGTATTTGTTTAAGCTCATAACTGTTGTTATGGTCCCTTTTTAGGGGATACCAACAGTCGTCCGGTTCTTTCAACAAACGAACTCGGTTCTGATTTATTTTAAGTGTGGAAGACGATCAAAAACTAGAAACAAAGTAAGTGCACGGCGATATATAGTGGAAACCCCAAGAATTGGGGTGAAAACCACTCAACTAAGAGCTGATTATGCTCTTAGCCTGCTCACTAATGAAATAACTTAAAGTCAATACAGGAGAGGCTAATGAAAATGACGAGGTAAAGAAGGCGGTAAGAATTCCGGCAGGGTAACATCATGTTCTTCCGCGTCCAAAGGGTCCTGCTATTTCCGTCGTCTTGCCCTATATTTATAGAGTTCTTAGTGTGTGTAAACCACGCTCCGTAACCGCCTCTGACAGGTTTGTTAGAGGTTGTTATCGCGGGATGTAAAACGAGGCTGGGACCAAGGCGTGGCCTGCGTGATCGGGCCCGAAGCGTGGTAAACGTGGGAAGGCCCGAAGCGTGGTAAACGTGAGTCATAACTGCTCGGACCGAACCCAGGTGCCAGCTGGCATAAAACGCTTTATTTCGTTAAGGTCAGCTTCGGTCCTCCAGCTAAACATCGGGCCGCTCTTCATTGGAGGTGTGGAATGGGCTATAAGGATTCATTTTCGCCATTTGATTTGGTCCAATCTTTGCTGGGCCTTACCCATCACAAGGTACCCGGTCCTAGAGTTCTCATCACTAGCCCATCGGGCTTGATTGCCAATCGCAGAGGTGATACAAGGCCGATCACATGATGTTTGCACATTCATGAGAACAAGAGACCGTACCTGTAAGTAATGAGAGTCCAGGGGACCGAAGCTTGCCTTAGTGTATGGATCGATCTCGCTTAAGGGCTAGCAACGTATATTTAAATTATACTTTATTTTCGTTATTCTTTAAATACTAATATCCTAACCCGCGCCTCTTCACCTTCGGTAGTTCAGGAGGTGTGATGAATGCGCTCCGTACCGTCACAGTCTGGGGCAGTATTACGTGGCGGCACGTCATTGGCTGGGAGATTAATATTTAAATCGGGATTTAGGGCACTGTTTCTCCTCATCGTCATTTTCGCGAAGAGAAAATCGCAGCAAGTTCTTGTGCCAAAAATCGCTCTCTCGTTCAACCCTTCTTCCAACTCGTTTTTGTTAAGGTATACATTCATGGCTCCCCATAAAACGCGTTATCCTTCTATGTCTGAGTTAGACATTGAGGAATTTAGGTCTAAGTTTTCAATCCCGGCACATTACTCTATCTGGAAGGGACGGGAAGACATTCTCTGTTTCCTTCCGGCAGAGATGAATGTGCCGGCGTCTGCTATTCCGGTTAGCTACGCCTCTTTAAAGTGCGGGCTTCGCTTTCCGCTACATCCTTTTGTAGCGGCCGTGCTTAAAGAAATCCACTGCTCTACTTTTGCGTTATTCCCGGGCAGTTACGTATACATTATAGCGTTTATTTTTTATTGTCACCAACAGAATCGGGCCCCAACCTTAGAACACTTCTTTAACCTGTTCTTGGTTGGGTCCCGAAAGGGAAAAGGTCTGTTGGGATGTCGTAAGTTATACTACATAGCGGTGCGCACCAAAGAATGCGCAATTGTAGATAAAGAGGAGTCTCTTCATGCGTGGGAGGCCTGTTATGTGTGGATGACAGTTCCGCAAGAGAATCTGTTGAAAGTATGGCCACGCATAACACACCCACGCATAGGACAATTGGACCGAAGCAGGTTCAACCCCTCCCGCACGGACACCGCAAACACTCTTGCGTTGTTCCCCCCTCCCGAAACACGCCTTAAGCGAATAGATCTGCTTCGGAGAGAGAAGATTAATAGAGATGGGTGTTGCGGATAGGACCGGAGCCCCAGCTCCAAAGGGGGTTTTATCTTCTAGTTCAGATTCAGATCCATCAGAAGGATCGGGTATGAAATAGTACTTGTGTTTTAATCTTTCCTGATCCTTATGTATTCGTTTTGCAGATTCAACTGAGACGATGCCGAGCGCCCGTTTTAAACGTATGGCAGCTACTTCGGTCCGTCCTTCTGAGGGACAAAGGGAAGCATCGGGCAGCGCCGAAGCAAGTGAATCGGCAACGGGGGGCACGGTGGTCCCTTCGGGGTCAGGGAACCCCCCGATCCAAACAACCAGCGCGGGCACGTTGACCCTTCGCTGCACCGGGCAGTCCTCAAGCGGAGAGGGGCCTGCGTTTCGGGTATTTGGAGTTGTAGAGGAGGTGATAAAGGCTCGGATTCGTTCTTTGAGCTTATCCAGCCTCTATCAAATCGGTAATAGCTCTTTTATTAACGCTAAGACTATTACTTTGTTGCTGCAAGGAGCCGTTCCCGTGGAGAAGGTTCTCCCCGGCCCTCAGCTTAAGCCGAACGTCTCCCTGCCGCCGGTCCCCTTGGGAAAAGGGAAGAGGGTGACCGAAGTAGAAGCCTCGCAGGAGCCGAAGAGGCTGAAGAAGGGAGGTCGCGCTCCGGTCCCCAATAAGGGGATTGTTTTGAAGGAACCTGGGCAGGCCCGAAGACTAACTCCGATTGGGGAGTTGCCTTGGACCTGTTGAACAGGTTCAGCAAGGGGAGGAAGTTATCCTCCTGGCGGAGTGCCTTTGTGAAGGACTTCCGCCTTTTTGGGGAGCAGAACCCAGATAACGTCCAAGCGGACGTATCTGGGGAAGATATCATGGAAAGCTTCCTCGACCTCACATCTAAGGTAACTTTAGTTAACCTGGAGGCCCGAAGCTTTATTCTTAACCATGTGTTGTCTTTTGCAGATGTTGAGGAAAGCTTTTACAACGGCTATCACCATGGAGAAATACCAAGGTGACAGCGTTGTGTCCCAGAAAGTCCAAGACCAACTTGACCTTGCGAAAAGGCAAGTTGAGATCAAACATGGGGAATTGGTCACGGTACGGGAGGACCGTGAAATAACTTAAAGTCAATACAAGAGAGGCTAATGAAAATGACGAGGTAAAGAAGGCGGGATGTAAAACGAAGTTGTAAGAGGTTGTTAGAGGTTGTTATCGCGGGATGTAAAACGAAGCTGGGACCGAGGCATGGCCTGCGTGATCGGGCCCGAAGCGTGGTAAACGTGGGAAGGCCCGAAGCGTGGTAAACGTGAGTCATAACTGCTCGGACCGAACCCAGGTGTCAGCTGGCAGAAAACGCTTTATTTCGTTAAGGTCAGCTTCGGTCCTCCAGCTAAACATCGGGCCGCTCTTCATTGGAGGTGTGGAATGGGCTATAAGGATTCATTTTCGCCATTTGAATTGGTCCAATGGTTGCTGGGCCTTACACATCACAAGGTACCCGGTCCTAGAGTTCTCATCAACTGTAAACCTTCTTTTAATTTACTATGTTTACTCCGCTTACTTGGTCGTCCTATCGCCTGGTGCTTCCTTGTTCCCTACTCCATGCATATACGTATTAGCATGTTATACCGTTGTGTGATCCTATGACTTACTCTAGTTAGTTAATCGAATTATGTGGCAATTGGCGACCTTACCCTAGGATTCGCAATGAATTACACTATGGTCCAAAATTTACGGCCAATTCGGGTGTTGCTCATCGTATTCACGAGAAGTTGCGTTTCGGTCCTTAATCTCCGCGATAATTTGCATAAAGGTTCATTTTCACAATAATTGCACAACAGTCCTCGAATCCGCAACAATTTGCAAGTAAGCCCTTGAATTTCGCGATAATCTGCAACTCAGTCCATTTCCGCGACAATTTTGAAAACGGCTTCCGGAATCGCGATAATTTGCTTCTTGGTTCTGAATCCGCGATAATATTGCAAGCAGCCCCTGAATCCGCGATAATTCCCTCTTTACCCCAATTTCCACGATAATTGCAAGTAGATCCCAATTTCCGCGATAATTTCGATTCTCTCGAATTTTCTCACGTTTTTTGTGCCAAATGACCCTTCTTTTTCTATCCCACTCCTATTTATAGGCTTCTTAACTTGTCTAAATGACTATTTAATCCCTCCTTCTAAAATTCCCTCTTCTTATGTTAAATTACTAAACTACCCCTCATTTCATGTTTTATAACAAGAATTTATGCGAGTCTAACCTGTCCGAATTTCGTTTGTGCCGCCTTTCTGGGACGTTACATCCTTCCCACCTTAATTGGAGTTTTGTCCCGAAACTCGTGCGTACCACTCTTCCATCACCTCAGGTGCTTTCGCAACTATTTCGTGCTCTGTTTCCCAGGTAGCCTCCCCTTCTCCTTGGTTCGACCATTGTACTTTTATCATGGGAATCACCTTGTTGCGTAGTCTCCTCTCCATTCTGTCTAATATCCTTATTGTCCTCTCTTCATATGTTAGTTCCGGAGTCAGCGTTACTGGTTCCACGGCGCGTTCTTGTTTGCCTTCCGTTAAGCTTTTCCTTAGCTGGGAGATGTGGAATACATCATGTATGTTCCTCATCTCATCAGAATGTTTAAGTTTGTATGTCAGCTTCTCGATTCTCTTCAACACCTCGAAGGGTCCTATATATCGTGTGCCTAATTTTCCAGAACGTGTTGCTCTTAGAACCCTCTTCATGGGTGACACTTTCAGGTACGCTCTATCGCCGACTTCCAGCTCCATTGGTCGTCACTTCAAATCTGCCCAGCTCTTGTATCGGTCCTGTGCAATTTTCATGTTTTTCCTCACAATGGCGACTTTCTCTCTTGATATTTCCACCAATTCCGTTCCCGTGAGTCTCCTTTCCCCGATTTCGTCCCAGCACAGAGGCGTCCTACATTTCCTTCCATACAGTGCTTCGTAGGGTGCCATTGCAATACTACTTTGGTAACTGTTGTTGTACGTGAATTCTGCCAATGGTAGAAACTCTTCCCAGCTTCCGCTAAACTCCGTCACACATGCCCTGAGCATATCCTCTAAGATCTGGTTGGTCCTCTCTGTTTGCCCGTCCGTTTGGGGGTGATATGCGGTGCTCATCGTAATTCTGGTTCCAAGTGACTGTTGCAAACTTTGCCAGAATCTGGAAGTTAACCTTGGATCTCTATCCGACACAATGCTTATAGGAATCCCATGAAGTTTGACAATGTTATCGATATATATCTTGGATAGGCGATCAATCCCGTCTGTAACTTTGATTGCTATAAAGTGTGCAGCTTTCGTTAGTCTATCGACTATCACCCAAATCACATCGTTCTTCCGCGAGCTTCTCGGTAACCCCACCACGAAATCCATTCCGATGTGATCCCATTTGCATTCCTGAATGTCTAGGGGTTGTAGCTCTCCACCCGGTCTTTGATGTTCCGCCTTTACTCTCTGACACGTATCACATCGTGCCACGTAAGTTGCTATGTCGTTTTTCATACCGTTCCACCCCCAATGTGTCTTCATGTCCCAGTACATTTTTGTGCTACCCGGGTGGATAGAGAACGACGAGCAGTGTGCTTCATCCATGATTTTCGCCCTTAGTTTAGGGTCGTTTGGTACACACATACGCCCCTGTGTACGGAGGCTTCCATCTGTAGCGATTGACATCCTATGATTGTTGTTATGTGATATCTCGTTTTTCCACCTAGCTATCTCGGTGTCCAATCCCTACGCGTCCCTGACTTCGTCGAGGATATGAGGTCTAACAGTTATGTTATTTATTATTGCTTCCGTTGATTCCACTATTTCCAATTGCAACTCTTCCATCTATTTTGTCAATGGTTTAGATAGTAGACCTTGGGTCTTTCGACTTGGTGCATCCGCTACTTGATTCGCCTTTCCCAGGTGATACTGGATCGTGACGTCGTAGTCCTTGATCAGTTCCAACCATCTCCTGTGTCTCATATTCAATTGTTTCTGTGTATACAAATATTTCAAGCTTTTGTGATCGATATACACCTCGCATTTCACCCCGTACAGGTAATGTCTCCATAATTTTAGGGCGAACACCACTGCCGCCAGTTCTAAGTGGTGTGTTGGGTAGTTGACCTCATGTTCTTTTAGCTGTCGCGACGCATACGCGATGACCTTTTCTTCCTGCAATAGGACACACCCTAGTCCTTCATTTGAGACCGCCCTGAAATAGGCAGGAATTATATCAGCTAAAGTATGTCCCGGAAAAATGAGTCTTCGATCTTTCATGGAGAAGTTTAATAAAACGGCCTGCGACATTAAATTGGAATATGAATCAACAAATTGATCTACGTGATATTTTAACTACGAGAGGTCATCTGATTGATCTTCGTGATATTTTAAGTACGAGAGGTCATCTGATTGATCTACGTGATATTTTAAGTATGTGAGGTCACCTAATTGATCTACGTGATCTCCAGAGGCGTACAAATCAACGAATCTATGTGAGGTAGAAAAATAACTACCGCGAGAAAGCGGAACAGAATAATGAATCTATCCTGATATTTACCGCGGTTGATCTCAAAGGTATGATGGACCCTAGGGTTGACCTCTTCATCATCACATGAATTATTTCGGGCAAACGGGTCCATAGACTATTGGTGGATACTGGGCCTTCATGTAATCTGATTAGGCGTGAAGTAGCTCAAACACTCTCGGCTTCATGCTCAAATATCACATTCACCAACATCACCATCTCGACCTTAGATCAGAGGAGGATTATACCGTGCGGCAAGACCTTATTCCCCGTTACTCTAGGGGAACCTCTAATGACACCTCGGGGGTGCGAGAGTGTACCTTAGGTGAATTACATCATCGGCTATAAATGGTGAACGATCGTATGTTAAGTATAATGATTCTTCTTCCATTGCATGAGGTATTTTCCCTAGCGAAGTGGCAAGGAAAACGTTGGAACTAGAAAGTTAAGTGTGCTCACCCTAGAGTAATTCAGGGATAAGTGACCCACTAGGAAGTGTGAGTGCTAGGGAAAAGC
>RWGZ01001081.1:422623-447598 GCA_009725065.1 Utricularia reniformis
TTTAGAGAATTCCATAGGTAGAACACGTTTATTATGGGCCGTTTTATGGTTCGTTGATAAGAATACTTACGCGCCTAAACGATATTTCTTTTTTCTTCAATTACCTGAAGGTCAAGCAATCTCCTTTCATCGTTCATATGATCATCATATTGAGTTATCAGATGTGATCGAGTGGCCAACTCCACCGGACTAATGGCTTCAGATCCGTATACCAAGGAAAATGGAGATTCAATGGTGGTAGAACGAAGTGTAGTTCTGTAGACGCATTAAAACTCAAAAATATGATCGGGCCACTTTCCTCTCAAATTTTCCAACTTAGTCTTTAAATACTTCACGATGACTTTGTTGGATACCTAGGTGAGTCCATTGGTTTGAGGATGAGCCACTCACGAGAAATGTTGGGTAATACTCAACTTGATAAAGAAATCCCGAACTGTTTTTCCACGAAATTGGAGCCTAATGTTTGATACCAAAGCCTGAAGCACTCCAAAATGACTCACAATGTTTCTCCATAAGAAATTCTTCACAACTCGCTCAGAAATTATGAACACATCCTCTGCTTCAATCCACTTGGTTTAATACTCCATTGCCACAATGCAGAATTGTGGTTGCCCCATCGATCTAAGGAAAGGTCGCAAAATGTCAATTCCCAATATGTCAAACGGATAGGGGAGCGGGGTCACTAATAGGGGAGCCCTGGTTGCTGTGGGACCGATATACTCACAAACAGTGCAGCGTTTAGCATATTTCCTGGCATCTTCGAGCAAAGTTGGCCAAAAGTATCCGGCCTTGATAATGCAATGATACAATGATCGAGCCCCAGAATAGATACCAAATATCCTCCATGAACATAAATCTTAACATCTTCGGCCTCAATAGGGGACAAACATTGCAAGAGAAGTCATTCGAAGGGGTCCATCCATGTGGGTCCCCTAGGGATTCTACACAAATCTTAAACAATTGCCCGTTGTTTAATACATATCTTTTGGCTCGAAATTCAATCTTTCTGGCTTCCGATGTGTTCTAAGAGAGATAACCATTAGTCATATATTTGATGAAGGGGTCCATCCATGTGGGTTCCTCAGGAGTTTCAGTGTAACGACCCTAATTTGGGCCTAGTTGTTTTGTTAAAATATGATAATTAAAAACGGAATATCCGAATGGCAACTTAAAACATAGTTCGAAACATAAAAGTACGACAGCATAATTTAGAGTGTTCTCCAAAGGACCAAACTCTATCACCGGACAACCGACGACCTCCTTCCATGCCCCTCTCATACCTCGTCTGCATCACCTACAAAATCTGTAAAGCGGTCACAATCTATTAAAGGAAACTTCACCCACACTATACATTATCATTACAGTTCTTAATTACATCGTATACACCCACATGAATCATTCCATTTAACCGTTTTCTTATTTCCTTTTTCTTTTACCCTTGTCATTCCCATTATACTTTAACTTTACTGTTGCCGAGAGTAACATGCTCGGTGCATGTCCCGCCCAAGCCAACCGTTAGCTGTTAGATGACTCGACGGGCCATCTGCTTCCCTTCCCCGGGTGGTTACTTAGGCGCTACCCCTTTTTCCACCCGGATCCGCTCTGCCCTTTTCGTACGTATCTTTTCCTCTTTGGAACTTATCGTTCCCTTCATCAGGCATGAACTTCATTTGGCGAATCGTGTACTAGGCACGATGCCGGGTTCGGTCGTACGGTCCATCCTTCCTCACCCCGAGTCTTATTAACATTTATCTCGTTCATTCGTGTCTTTTCCTTTCTTTTATTAACCCGATCCCGTTCCTTAAGTCTGAACCTTCCATTACTATATTGTGTTCACTCCGCTTACAGTTTGCTTTTGCTTGCTATAGTCTTTCCGTGCTTTCCTGCATTTCGTAATAGGTTTTAGTTACTCGAATTCCGACGTTATTATCCTATTGTTAGCTATGTGATTACCGTAGACCCTACGTGTTCTTTTCCTCCCACGATCCGACGTCGAGACGTGACGAAAACACTTAAACTTAGTATTTCCGAGATAATTTACTTCTTTCCTCGAAATTTGCGACAATTCTATGTTGCAACTCCAAATCCGCGATAATTTTACTCTTAGAACACAATCCGCGATAATGTTGCACTTCAAGGATTTTTCGCGACAATTTTACTCTTGTTCCTATTTTCCGCGACAATTCTCTTCACCAAAAATCCGCGATAATTCTCTTCATCACCCAAATCGGCGACAATAATGTTCTTAGAGAAATCCGCGACAATAATGCTCTTTGACGAGTTCCGCGATAATAATGGCCTGTGCGAAATCCGCGACAATAATGCTCTTTGACGAGTTCCTTCTTCGTGGCAATTTTCGGATTTTCGTGTTTTAATGATGATTAACTCGTTTTTGGGCCTTCTCACCCCTATTTATAGATATTCTAACTTTTCTAATTCATTTGACCCCTCTTTTATCTTTTTCTTTACTTTTCTATTTTTCGTTTCCTTTTACGTTCTTTCGTTCCCGTATCCCTCGTTATCTCTCGTCTAGACTTTACCGTTACATTCCCTACTTTTTGTTTCGTCGTACCTTTTTCTCGGTTATTACATGCAGTAACATCAATGTTTAAGCCTTGATGTTTATAGAATAAAGCCCCGATTTCCTCAACCGATTGTTCGGTCACTGGATCTCGACCGAAGGGCGACCTTGATTGTGGACTGATACAGTACCCGGTCCTATGTTCGGTATACTTGCGACCACTCTGGTCAATGCATCAACAACCTGGTTATGTTCCCGCGATACGTGGTCAAGTGAAAATTCAATGAACTTCTTAGATAGTCCCAGGACCTTGGCAGGATACAATTTCATCATGGGCTCATAAGTATCGAAACTTCCCGCAAATTTTTCCACAACTAACTTGGAATATGAGAACATTCGTACTTCAGAAACGGGTCAGATTCGCAGCTCTTATTGACATCAGTGAAATCAGTGCACATTCTCCATTTCCCGTCATCCTTAGAAACCACTACGGGGTTTCCAACCCATTCAGTTTATTGGATTTCTCTAATAAATCTCGCTCGTAACAACTTATTTATTTCTGCCCGGATTACTTCAATCTTTTCTGGAGAGTAATGTCTCCTCTTTTTCGAATAGGCTTTGCTTCTGGTGTAGTATTGATTTGATATTTACTATCGGATCAGTCGATTCCTGGGACATCATCCAGGGTTCCAAGCAAATATGTCCACATTGCTTCTCAACAAGTGGACTCACTCTTCTTCAAAAGAATAGGCTAGATGTGCCCCGAAGCGAGTAGTCTTGTTTGAATCCTCCTCAATCAAGTTGATTATTTTGAACCCGATGGGTTCCATTGCTTACCTCGGGTACGGTGGCTTTTCCAGAAAATTCACCATGTAGCACTGTAGTATTGTCTTGTAGCACTGTCTTGCTACGGTTTGATCCCTTTTTACATATATAACTCTATTCGGGGAGGGGAACTTGAGCATAATTTGATAGGTACAAGGGACCGCCTCAAACCTGCTGAGTCCGATACGTCCAATAACGGCATTGTAAGCCATGTTGACTTCAACGACAATATATTCAAGGGTCTCCGTTCGGTCCGTGAGTTGATATCGCAAAGTGATGAGAGCTCTGGAACCCCTGTACCGCGAATCTGTGAAGGCCCAAACTAATTTGGGCTAGCCCACACAACAAAAGACGAACATATGCAACCCGGGACCCATAATTTAACCCCATAACGTAAAGGGGCCTGAAGGCCAGAATTCTTGAAGGCCAGAAGGCCAGAATACTTGAAAGACCGAAGGTAAGCAGCAAGCTGTCGTATTACTCTTCGGGTTACATGCATGTAATAAGTCGTGGAGACGTTACTCCACATTCAATGGTGGCATTAAGATATGCAAGTGGTGGTTACAGGCGAAAAATTACACGTACGATCATGGCTATAAAGATTAGCTCAGAAGGACCCTCTACATGCGTAATATGAGCTACTACTCTACTTCTCTCTCTGCTGCGCATCTGTGTTTAGCATTTGTCATTTTCTTTAGCTTCTCTCTTGTGTAATCAACACTGATTAATTAATTAATCGACTAAGAGCCATTTACGCTCTTAGTCTTGTGGTTTTTTTTCCCTTTCTTATGAGGATTTCCACGTTAAATTACCATTTCGTTCATTAACTTACATTTCATAATCGTTTTCCACATTTTAAACACATCAGAACCGGTTCGATTCAATGCGAATCTGTTGACTGTTGACTGTTAACACCCTAGTCTTTTAGACCATAACAGTTTGGCATCGTCCTGAGAGATTGAGAGAATGACGGCGAGACTCCTGAAAGGTTTTCATCCCCTACATTCTCTTTGTAGGATCTTGATGCCGTCATTAGGAAGGTCGTGTTAGAGGTAACCACGGAGAAAAACCTATGTTACCAGGATTCTTTATTTTTACAGAAGTTTATGTCATAATCGGATTCACGATTCTCTCCCGATTCTCGGATCGGGTTAAATAAGAAGGCAAAATTGATAAAACAAAAAAGAAATCTAAATTATTATGTTATAAATTTTATAAGTTATGTAATATTTATCAACTTTTAATTATTTTATTGATTTTAAATTTTAACAAACTTTTAGTTTTGTGAGTAATTATTATTATATCTTATGTTTATAATTTGATCATGATTTAAATATATTTGATCAATAATTATGATTATTTTAAATCTACGACGTGATCAATAAGATCACCGTGGCCCCTAAACGTTGGCAACCCATCGCGGTTGCGATAATGCCGATCTGGGACTGCCGCCTATATCTCTTCAGAAAAAGGGAGCATCAAATCTCCCATGGCAGCAGAGACGCTGCCAGATTGTTGGGACGACGTTTGGGTAGCGTGCGGGTTGTGCCACCAATCATCGTCCTTACTATGCTTGATTGGGGCCTGCATGGCTCATAAAATAATCCATGATTCCGCCCAAGATCGGACTCAAAATCTCTATGCGTGCGCAGTGTCTCCAACTATCTGGTGAGCTCATTAATACGCTCATGCATGCGTTCCTGGTGGGTATAGGAAAATGAGTTGGTGCTCTTACTGAAGGAGGTGGGGTAGACAAATATCTACGCATCCTCATGGTTACTCTGCACTGTATAATCTTATCTTCATCGGAATTACGTATTTGAGGGTCACTCTCACACCCTCTAGATGTAGGAACATGGCTAGTAATAGCATGTGGCTCTATTCCACTTCTCTCCGCCGTAATCTCAAACACCACCTTACGAATAACAGCGTCCAGGTCCTACAAAGAGAAAGCAGGGGCATCAAGGTTGTTGGAAAGCACATCACTGTCGTTCGTGGATTTTCCAGTCGCCATGCATTTGCTTGTCCTTCCCATGGAGAAATGTCGAATGGGAATAACAAAATCGTCCCCACGGAAGACGTCAAATTGTTGTGGTAAAAAAGACTCAGGTACCAACAGTCAACCGGTTCACAATAGAATGAACATAGTTTTGATTTGTTTAGATTGGGGGAACGATTATGAAGTGCGGAATAAGCAAAATACACAACGATTTAACATGGAAAACCCCTAAAGAATGACAAAAAACCACCGGAGTAAGAGCTTGAAATGCTCTTATTCGATATATTAACAAAACATACAAAAATATTCGCAATATAATATGAATTCAATTCATACATTTTTTAAAACATTTGTGACAATGTGATGTCAACTTTGCAAGAAAATTAAGTTGCAGCCCATAACTAAATCCTAAAATATGAAGCGGGGGAAATTAGGGAAAATTATATTGTCAGATTTTATCTAATTATGTTAATGTTGCAACCTAATTATGGAGAGGGGGATTTAGTTTGCAACATAATTATTGGAGGAGGGAAATTAGATTATCAGATATCACAACTACAAAATATCAGATTTCACGCCTCTCAGTTTTTGGCAATTTGTGAAGTAATGTAAATTAGAAAACCTATGAATAAATGAAGTTGGAAGTGGAATTACCTTGAAAAATAGAAATAAATAAGAAAAATGATAGAATTTTAAATTTTAAATTTTAAATTTTAAATAAGAAAAATAAATAGAAATAAATTCAAAATTTAAACTATTCGTCTGCTTCCGCAAAACCTAATTCCTAGATTTCTCCTTCTCCTTCTCCTTCTCCTTCTCCTTCTCCTTCTCCGAGTTTACTTGCGCGTAGAGTTGGATTTCAAATGTTATCTGAAAATGTAGACCTCGATTACTTGGAAGCTGCCGAAAAAGTGGAGCTGATGAAGCTTGAACAACAAGTGCACCAAAGGGCTCAGAGAATCCTCAACTACAGAACAACGCTACCAGATCGACTCACCTCCACTTTCTCTTCGCTTGGAGCCTCTAAAGAAACGGCTTCGCCCATCCTTTCAGTTTGGGCCGCACCCAACTCTGGTGCTGTCCCCAGTCGAGATTGTTACAGCTTGTCGTCTTTTGACGGTATTGCTTTTCTTTATCTTTGAGGTTTTTCCCTGGATATGTTACAATCTTGGATCATAACAGAGGAATAGATGAACAATAGGGATAGAAATTAGGGAGAATTAGATTGAAGAAATAAAGAGAGTTGTAGAAGAACGAAGGAAAGGAGAAGGGCACAAGACCTTGAGGGAGAACATAACAGAATTCAATCGATGATCAAAACATACAAGATATCGTCTTTTATATCCTAATTAAGGTATGAGCCAAAATATGGATTTATAATATCAAATACCCAATAATAATCATAAGCTCAATTTTAAGATCGTAACATAATCTCTTCCTCAAAATGATCGTTGACCCCAATGATCAGTCTCGAATTCTGAAATCTTTCTTATGTTGATCGGTGTCCAGGAAGACTTGAAAATAAGCATGATATCCAAGGTAATAAGCACATATAGAATTGCATTAGTGGTAATTTCAGGAGTTGGGCCAAGTGGGATTTGGGATTGAAGCTCGTGTAATAATATGATAGAATTTCCATGAGTCAACCATAACTGTTTGGAACATCTTCTCGAGCTTTTGATCTTGTATATAATAGCACTCTTATCGAATGATAATTTAGAAGATTTGTTTTTGTTAGCAGCCTTCTTAATGAAGATTTCACTGCTTGTATCCATTAGATCATTCAATTTCGAAAACCCAAGGATTCGGCAAGAGGGTAGTCTTGATGACCGTGTAGCTTCCAAACCTGATGGAAGATTCAGAATTCCATAGCAGAGAAAATGTATTCTTTGCAAGATAAAGAATACGACAAAGATTAAAAGTTTAGGATTGATGAGGGATATTACAGAGTTGTAAATCAGAAGTGAGCATATGAAATTGTACGGTTGAAGATAGAGAGACTCCATGCACTTCTTAAACAACGAGACTTGATTAGGGATATTCTCAAAGGTGATGAGCACATCATCCATGCACAAATGAACTTTAAGTATATTTTCATAAGAGTAAATAGAGACCTCCATATTCATTTTGGTTGTGCATTCACAATTCGATCTCATTTGCCGAATAGAAACCTGATTCCATTTGAAAACCAAGGAGGTATTCCTTTTTGTGATGAGTATAATAATAATTACTAAAGTTCGCCAACATAAATTCCATGGTGTCTGAGGATATTTTTTGAGTAGTTCTTCCCAACAAATATAGATCACCATTTCATGATTGCAAACAATTCTCATCGATTTGTCCAACTTTTCAGTGGCAACATCATTTATATTTTTATGAATCATCACAGCTCCACTTGAGAGATAAGCAGTAATTGTAGCAAATAGATAAAGTCCAACTTCACAATCATAAGTCGAGTTGCTTTTCATTACTTCTAGATTAATCACAAAGACATGTTCTCTTTCATCACATGCCTTACACTGCTCCACCATTATTCCCCCACCATAAAACAATCCTTGACCCCAAGGATCATGTTTTGAAGACGCTATGTTCAAGTCGGTTGAAATAAACACACATAAAACATTACAATACGATTTAGTAGACAAGTACCACATATGATTCCCAACATAATATGCAAGAAATTCCTGATATAGATCATGATCATCATAACACGAATAAATTAGTGAATTTCTCTTGCTGATTCTAACAATCAATTTCGAAAACAGGCATGCACTACACTGTATAACAATAGTGTAAAAATCATAAGTCACCGGATAACCTAAGCAATCAGAACGTAATCTTGAGAGAGATATCATGAAATAGTAGGGATGAGAATGCATGCCATGTGTAAAAANCTTTTCAGTGGCAACATCATTTATATTTTTATGAATCATCACAGCTCCACTTGAGAGATAAGCAGTAATTGTAGCAAATAGATAAAGTCCAACTTCACAATCATAAGTCGAGTTGCTTTTCATTACTTCTAGATTAATCACAAAGACATGTTCTCTTTCATCACATGCCTTACACTGCTCCACCATTATTCCCCCACCATAAAACAATCCTTGACCCCAAGGATCATGTTTTGAAGACGCTATGTTCAAGTCGGTTGAAATAAACACACATAAAGCATTACAATACGATTTAGTAGACAAGTACCACATATGATTACCAACATAATATGCAAGAAATTCCTGATATAGATCATGATCATCATAACACGAATAAATTAGTGAATTTCTCTTGCTGATTCTAACAATCAATTTCGAAAACAAGCATGCACTACACTGTATAACAATAGTGTAAAAATCATAAGTCACCGGATAACCTAAGCAATCAGAACGTATCGGCTCCATCATGAGGCTATAAATCTTGAGAGAGATATCATGAAATAGTAGTGATGAGAATGCATGCCATGTGTAAAAATAAAACCAAGAATCAATAACTTGTCTTAATTGTTTGCAGCAATTACGTTTATTCTCTTGGAAAATATCCAAAGGAATATGTGTTACCCTTGTTTGATCATAATGGAATATCAGAATTGTCCATACATCATATATTGTCGCATAACACCAGATTTTTGTTTCTAAAAGGAGGTATCTCATGTTTTCGAAGTCTTCTGTTTTCAAAGAACTTAACGGCTTTGTGGAATGTCTTTTCCTTGTGAAAATAATCAGATCCGTTCCAAATCCAGAGAAAAAAATTCAACGAATTATGAAGAGTGACTTCACAGTTACTCATAATTCTCACAACGACATCAAATCTCAACTTGTATAATGTCTCATCCAGTTTCTTATGTATAATGAAACAATCAATTCTTTCCATGAACCATTTCCGAGGATCCATTTTGTAGGAATATGAAATTCTCGATAGTATTGAATGATCATAATATTCAACTCCTAGCTCATCCAAATATGCAAGGCAAGGGTTTAAGTTTCTGTCTATATACCTTAATGAATTCAATTCTTTCATGCTTCCTTTATTTTTCAGATTTAAGTCCACCATGATATGTTCTTTCCTTACATTGCTAGCCCGTAGTTCATTCCAAATTTCCAAAGTAACATCTAATTTAGAAACTTCATTGGTATTCTTTATAAGCATCATGTGGGAATCAGGAATTAACTTTACTCCATCCTCATGGCCGCATGTGATCACTTCCCAATCTTCAACAATATGATTCATCAAACTACAATTTTCAACAAAACGAGTTATTGCAACACTATTCATTTTGTAAGATAAATGTATATAGAGAATACGACAGAGGAATAGAGGAATAGATGAACAAGTGGGGTAGAAATTAGGGAGAATTAGACTGAAGAAATAAAGAGAGTTGTAGAAGAACGAAGGAAAGGAGAAGGGCACAAGGCCTTGAGGGAGAACATAACAGAATCAGTATTCAATCGATGATCAAAACATACAAGATATCGTCATTTATATCCTAATTAAGCTATGGGCCAAATTATGGATTTATAATTTCAAATACCCAATAATAATCATAAGCCCAATTTTAAGATCGTAACAGGATATGGTTTTATTGACTAATAAAGTGGCTCTATGAGCATGAATAATTTTATGAACTTCAAGTAAATTTATCTTATTGTCCTATTTTAATTAGTGACTTACAGAGTACTATTAGCATGATTTATGTTAAACCAAACTGGGCATGTACCTTAAATGGCTTTAAAGTAGCTACTTCATAAATATAACTGATAAAATTGCTATTACTTTATTGACATCCTATTTCATTCATTGACTCTAAGTTGATGCACTGAGATGTTGCTTTAGCTGCCATTCTAAGTGTTGCTGATTCATATTTTGACGTTGTCTCTTGACTTTCAAAATAGGTGCTGTGGAAGAGTGTGTGACCTCAGTAGCATTCAATAAACTAGAAGCTGAAAGAATAAAGCTTCTTAAACAAATGATTTCAAGTAATACTAGGACCCTGCCTGTTGCTTTGAAAAGAATGAAGTACTATGTGAAAAGAATTGATAAAATTGACTCTTTTAATGAAGCTCCTTTCCCGGCATTAAAAAAGAAAAAAACCAATTAATTTGTTGTGCATATTTCATCTGAAAAGTGTTGTAGACTTGTCTGCTTGTTCTTTAAACAAAGCAAGAAAGTAGTCAGCACAAATGAGACTGAGTACTCTAAAAATATTGTAATAATATGAGTTATTAGAAATTGTTTGTATTATGAACAATCTCAATGTCATTATATCCAGAATTTCCATAGCTTAGATGGTGGTAAAGATTGAAACGTTATGTTTACTTGCATTGAATGACACTATGATTTTTTTGGCACAATGATGGTAATATTATAAAATGGTTCAGGTGAAATAGATGTATATCAGAAAAAGAAGGATAATAATTTCATTAGTAATTTATTCTAACAAATCTCCCATCAAAGATGCCCTTTCCTCATTTCCATCGACACATTACGTTACGTCTTTTTTGAAATTTGTATATATCTCTATTCAATATGTAGTATGGGTTCATGAGATGGGATGTTCTGTTTTAAAATAGTCATTTAGTCAAGAAATTCCTGGTAGTTTTCACATTTTGTTACAAAAAAATAATGTTACTCATTGTCATACCTTACCTTCTTGCCTTATTTACGAAAGGATTAAGATATGTCTAATGCACAAAGCATGCTCTTGTTATGTTTCTTTGATGTCTTGATTAAGACATGCTATGTTACAGTTGTTATCTGTGAACTATACTTATAATGATAAAATAAGGGGAAAAATTGTAGCAATATCAAAATACCAATAAGAAATATTCTTTTACATTCATAGTAGTTATGATATTTAAAATTAATTATATATCATATATACTATGGGGATTCCTGTTGGTGGATTGGGGTTTTTTGGCCCACATGTCATGGTCAGAGGCGAAAAAAAAAGAAATGTTACTGAAATTTTTTTTTTTTTAAAAATAACACTGACAACGGTCATTTCAACAAAATAGCAGTGATAGACGTGTAAGTAACCCGGTTTCTATAACAGTGGAAATCGAGCTACCCATTTTTTTTTTATTTTTAAAGCGTAGCCCGGTTTCTGTTAAACGGAAACCGGGCTACTTTTTTAAATTAATATTTTTTTTAATAAAAATAAAAACTTGCAAACGGAAACCGGGCTGGATTTTATATTTTTAAAAAAATTTCATGAAGCCCGGTTTCTGTTAAAACGGAAACCGGGCTCCGAAATTTTCTTTATTAAAAAATTTTTTTTTAATAAAATTAAATTTTTAGCCCGGTTTCCGCAATAGCAGAAACCGGGCTATTTTTTTTCATTTAAAATCCAGCCCTGGTTCTTCGTTTTCATTCGCAGAAACGAGATTTTTTTTACCCAATTGGCTGTTTTGCGCTGCTGTTTGCCCGAATCGAATGTAAGTTACAATTATTCTTGTTTTGGGCATCATTCTTGTTCAATTTTGACGATTTATTTTTCAAAAGCAGTGTTGATTTGCGATCTCGACCGAATTTTATATCAAAAGTTTGTTCCTCCCGATTTTGCAATTTTCGCCCTTTTCTTGCCTCCAATCCAAGGTAATTTACAAATATTTTAGTTTTGGTACTCATAGTTGTTAAAAACGTGCGATTTTAATGGGTATTTCGGCACCGATTTGGCACCGAAATTGCAAAATTAGGGTTTGCGAAAATTCCTAATTTTCGTATTACAAGAGCAGTTTATTGGGATGAATCGTTTATTGAGAAGAGCAGTTTACAAAAATTCCTAATTTAACAAAAATCCGGTTTCTATCCTAATTACGTTGGATTTTTGTTAAATTTTTCATAAATTTAATTATAATTTGTTACTTAATTGCAAAGATTTAGGTACATAGTTAATTTTCCAAAAATTGCCGAATTTTAGGAAATTTTAATTTGTTACTTAATTACAAAGATTTAGGTATCATTTAGTTTTTTTTTCATGTAGATGTTCAATTTCGTTAGATTATGTTAGATTTAGGATGAATATATATTAGTAATATTTGGATTATCATTGATTTAATTTAGAAAAATAAAATTTATAATTTTATTTTCTTTTATGAGTATTTGTATTTGTATTTNTGGGTTCCTTTGCCACTAGAGGGCTCCCGATGCAACGTAGAGTCAACGTGCCTGCACAGGTGGAGAGAATTTTAGTGTCTCCTCCCGACGATGATCCCGAAGAACCAACGTGCCTTCGGTCGCAGACTCTGAATACTGTGCAGCTTCTATCACCCCCTGTTGATCCTCGGTAGGGCGGGCCGAAGCTGCTGCCATGCGCTTGAATCAAGAATTAGGCATTCTCTCCGTAGAACCTACAAAATAAATTTATAAGGATCAGGATGCATGAACTTAATAATAACTCACTCTATACACGATCCGTGGATGCATGAAATTTACCAGCTTCTATCACTCTATGCATGAACTAAGACACCTGGGTACCGACCCCATAGATCGGTCCAAAAGGTTACAGCTCACGCACTCTGCGCTACGTGCACATGCATGCGTTCCAAGCTTCGGGCCTATTCACGTTGTTCGCACATCGGGCATAACCCCGTTTTCTAGCATGGTAAAACAACCTTGTCAGAGGCAGTTATAGAGCGTATTTCATACGCGTTTTTCTCTGTATAAATATAGGGCTAAATGACAAGCTCAAGAGGACCTTTTGGATGCGCGAAATAGACTGTTACCCTGCCGATTTCCTTACTCGCGCTTTCTTATTCCCTTAGTCATTTTCATTTAGCCTCCTCTTTTTGTAACATGAACGATTCGATCAATATATTGGCTAAGAGGGTTTCCAGATCTTAGTTGTAATAGCCGAGAAAAAGGTATGTCGAAACAAATAGTAGGGAATGTAACGGTAAAGTCTAGACGAGAGATAATGAGGAATACGGGAACGAAAGAACGTAAAAGGAAACGAAAAGTTTTAAATGAAAAACATGAAATAAATGAGGGGGAAAAATGAAAAAGAAGGAGGGGTCAAAATGTGAATTAGGGAAGTTAAAACATCTATAAATAGGGGTTAGAAAGCCAAAAACCCAAGCCATTTATCTCTAAACCGCAAAAACGTACGGAAAAAACGCCAAAACATCAAATTATCGCGGAAATTTCCTTCCAGTGTCTTTTTGTCGCGAAAATTTGAACATCAATTTTTATCGCGGATTTTTGGGTAAGAACTTTGTCGCGGAAAAATCCCATGTTGAATATTATCGCGGAAAATTTCAAAGAGGAAAATTGTCGCGGATTTTCAAAGCTTGCAAAATTGTCGCGGAAACTGAATTACGTGTTGTTTTGTCCCGGATTTCAGGGTTAGAGTATTTTTATCGCGGATTTGAGGAACAGAAGGGTTTTATCGCGGAAATACACAATTAGGGTGTTTTCGTCGCATTTCGACGTCGAATCGTGAAGGAGAGAGATACGAAGGGTCTACGGTAACCAAACAGTCAACAATAAGATGATAACGTCAATAATAATGAAGTACTAAAATATGTTACGAATTGTAGGGAAGCATTGGAGATCATAACAAGCGAAAGCAACAGGTAAGCGGAGTGAACACAATATAGTAAGGGAAGGTTCAGACTTAAGGAATGGGATTGGGTTAATAAAGAAGGAAGAAATGATACGAATGAACGAGATAAATGATAATAAGACTCGGGGTGAGGAAGGATGGACCGTCCGACCGAACCCGGCATCGTGCCTAGTACACGATTCGCCAAAGGAAGGGCATGCCTGATGAAGGGAACGATAAGTTCCAAAGAGGAAAAGATACGTACGAAGAGGGCGGAACGGATCCGGGTGGAAAAAGGGGTAGCGCCTAAGTACCCACCCGGGGAAGGGATGCATATGGCCCGTCGAGTCATCCAACAGCTAACGGTTGGCTTGGGCGGGACATGCACCGAGCATGTTAATCTCGGCAACAGAAAAGTTAATGAATGATGGAAATGATAAGGGTAAAAGAAGAGGGAAATAAGAAAACGGTTAAGTGAAATGGTTCATGTGTGTGTGTATGACGTATCTAAGAAGTAAGAAAGATAATGTGTAGTGTGTGTGAAGTTTCCTTTAATATATTGTGACCGCTTTACAGATTTTGTAGGTGACGCAGGTGAGATATGATAGGGACGGGGAAGGAGGTCGTCGGTTGTCCGGTGATAGAGTCCGGTCCTTCGGAGAACACTCTAAATTATGCAGTCACACTTTAATGTTTCGAACTTTGTCTTAAATTGCTTTCGAATATTTCCGTTTTAATTATCATGTTTCAACAAAAAAAACTAGGCCCAAATTACGGTCGTTACATTAGTCATGTGGTTTTATCCCATTTCCAAGGGGTTTTCCACGTTAAATTACTGTGTTATTTGTTTAACTTATTTATAATCGTTTTCCCCTATCTAAACAAATCAAAACCGAGTTTGTTTTATTACGAACCGGACGACTGTTGGTACCCTCGTTCTCTTGACCACAACAGTTTGGCGCCGTCCGTTGGGACTATATGTTGATTCCCACTCGAGGTTTCTCCCTGGGATAGGAAAAGAAAATGCATGGCGACTGGAAACTCGACGAATGATAGTGACGTGCTTCCTAGCAACCTTCCAGCTCCTACTTTCTTTTTGCAGGACCTGGAGGCTGTTATTCGAAAGGTGGTACTGCAGATTACGTTTGAGAGAAGTGGAACAGAACCACCGGGTATTACTAGCCATGTTAACAAATATAGGGTACGAGAGTGACCCTGAAGCGCGCAGCTCCCATGATAAGGAGATTATTAGACACGGAGTGACTATGATGAGCCGGAGAGTGACCCTAAAGCTATCACAATGCTCCCTTTCTCTGAAGAAATCTGGGTGGCCGTCCCTGATCGACATTATCGCAACCCCGAGGGGTTGCCGACATTTAGAGGCGACGGGGATCCCATTGACCACGTTGCAAACTTCGAATTTAGAATGGATTCGGTTCGAGCCTCAAATTCACTGTTGCCGCATCTTCGCGGCAGGTTTGTAAGGCGATGCCCGAACCTGGTTTATTAACTTGTCAGCTCGATCCATACAGTCGTATGGAGTGTTCATCCTGGCCTTCTCTGAGCAATTTGCACCAAATGTTGGACCGGCAGGAACTATACCAACTGAAATATATCGCAGCGAAGATGAGTCTCCGGTCCTTCATGGAGAAGTTCAATAAAATAGCCTTGGGTATCAAACTAGAGCTCAGGGACAAGATCGATTTGCTACATCAAGTTCTTTGACCATGTGGCCTATCGGCCAGTTTAGTACAGAGTCCCCCATCTACCTTGGGTAAGCTTCTTCAAAAAATCAACAAGTGTATTAAGGTAGATGAAGCGTTGGGACCGAACTACAGGAAACCTAGCGGGAAATCTGAGCCCGCAGGTGATCATAGGACTTCGTACCCTATGAGACAGCCCCGAAATGAAGGGGTTGTGACTGAGAAGAATGCTTCCTAGTAGTGGGAAGAGAAATGGGTGTATTGTGAGTAGCATCATAACCGCGATCACACGACGTTTAAATGTCAGCTACTGCAGGAGACAATAGCACCGATGAATAAAGAAATTTGCAAGTTTTTGCTCCCACATTCGTGAGGTTTTTCCCCTCAAATCGTGAGTTTTGCCCCCAAAGTTGCGAGGTTTTGCCTTGAAAAATTGAAGACTTTGTTCGTTTTCGTGAGATTTCGTAAGTTTGGTGTTAAAATCCCTCATTTTACCATTATAACCCCTTATTTATAGCGAAACTTAGTCTCTCTTCTAATGCCCCTTTTCATTTCTACACACATTTCAACCTTGTTAGCCCTATATGAACCGACACCCACATTACCTATCGGTCTAATCGTCCTTCGGCAATCTAGGACCTCGCAATCCAAGGGCATGACGTCTGAAGAAGGTAGATGATCATCACTTCCAAGGGCATACTACTCGAGTGTACAAGTGTATCACAAGATTCAATCAAGATTGAGGGATCTATTTTACCCGCCGATTTATTTATTTAGGATTTTACCAAATATTACATCATCTAAGGCATGCATTCGTTAATTAAGCGATGAGCTAGTATTGATTGTCAAAGAAGCGAGGTAGGGTTTAGTAAGAATATGGGGACATATGGATTTTTAGAAATGAGGTGTGGAAGAACGATGAACAACAATATAGATCGAATGAGGGAGCAAAGGAATATTATTTGATGTCCTTAGTAGCATATGCATGAGAGGTTATGAATGTGGTTGATGAATACTAGGATGTGTTTTCAGAAGAATTTTCCAGAGAGATACCGCAGTGGGAAATTTAGTTTTGTGTTTAGTTGGAACGACATACAAATCAGGTTCGTATGGCGCCGAATGAAATAAAATGGAGCCTAAAGAGAGTTATTGAAAGACTTGCTTGAGATGGGATTTTTCCAACCCATCATGTCACCATGGGAAGCCCGTGTATTCTTCATAAGAAAATGGCTGGAATGTTGTGGGTATGTGTGAAATATCGAGAACTATATTACCTAACTGTCACGAACAAAAGGGAAATAGAAATGTCGATCGAGCTCCTCCTATTCACTCATTTTATCTTAAAAGAGCTCCACCGTAAGGCACCAAAAGAGATGCAAGAAGTGACTAAAAAAATCAAATTATTGTTTAAGAAAGGATATCTTATGCCAGTAGCTCGCCATGGGAGGCGAACATTATTTGTTAAGAGGAAAGATGGTGAATTGAGATTGTGTTACGACTATTGAAATTCAATAGGGTCACAACTATGAATCCGTACATGTTTCCAAGGATCGACGATTTATTTAATCAACATCCAGGTGCAACCCTATTATCCAAGATGGACATTACCCCCGAGTACCATTAGGTAAGGGTGAAAGAAGATGATATTCAAATGACTGCAATCCGAATAAGGTATGGTCATTATGAATGCGTGGTGGTTCCATTAGAACTATAAAACACTCCATAGATTTTCATGGGTTTTATGGATAGTATTCTCACAATATTTGGACATGTTTTAGTGTTGTATATTGAAGACATTTTTGTGTACTCTATGAGTTGGGAGGAACATGATAAATATCTAAGAATGATATTCGAAACGATGAGGAAAGAAGAACTAAAAGCTAAATATAGTAAATGCCAAATTCGGATAGAAAGCATCACATTCTGAAGCATGTCATATTACTTTGTGTAGACCTAACCTAGGGGGAAGAAGTTACGAATTGGCCGAAGACTAGGAGCTTTCATGGACTGGCGGGATACTATAGAAAATTTATTGAAGGATTTTCGAGAATAGCAAAGACACTAACAAACTAAGCAATGTAGGAGATGAATTACTAATGGGATGAGAAATGCCAGACAAGCTTCGATTGTTGGAAAGCTAAGTTGACAGAAACACTCGAATTGACACTAACAACACCTAGGTAGGAGTTCACAATATTCCTCGACCCCTTGAAAGAAGGATTGGATGTGTTCTAATGTAGGATGAAAAGGTTCCCTCATATGCCTCACCACGACTAAAGGAGTCCTAGGTAAATTATCCGACCCATGATCCGGAACTTGCAGCGGTCATGTTCGCTCTCAAAATCTGAAGACAATACCTGTAGGTAGCATGTGAGGTGTACATAGACCACAACAGTCTGAAATATCAGTTTACGTAGAAAAAATTGCATATTAGATTGAGGAGATTATTAGAATTGATTAAATAATGCACCATTAGTATTTAGTATCACCCGGGAAAGGCCAACCAAGTGGCTAATGTGTTGAGTAGGAAAAGTTAGGGCCTGCTGGCCAATTTGAAATTAAAGAAGATAGAGGAGATAAAGCTAGAAGTTTCGGAGTCAACCGAACTTGTATTGAGCACTATCATCCACAACCAAATATCCTCGATGAGGTTGCAAAGACGCATGAATTTGATATAGACATAGTCCGATTGATGAGGGAGATAACACTGAATGACAACCAAAAGATGGCATTTGGGATGGATAGATATGTTCGAATTCAAGGGCGAGTTTCTGCACGGAATACCCTAGAACTGAGGAGGAGGATTATGGAAGAAATGCATATTTGAGCTTTTTCAATGCGCCCATGCATCACAAAGATGTATCATGAAGTTTAAAGGCACTGGTGGTGGAATGGAATGAAATACGACATAGAAAACTTTGTAGCAAAATGTGATATGTGCCAACGAGTAAAGGGTGAACACCAACGCACAAGGGTGAACTAAAACCCCTAGATATCCCTAAATGGAAATGGAAACCAAATCAGTATGGACTCCATGGTGGGTTACACGGACTCCGTGGAATAGTAATGCAATTTGCATGCTAATTGATAGGTTAACCAAGGTAGCGCACTTTATAGTGATTAAGTTTACTGATGGAATGGATCGACTAGAAAAAAAAAAATATATATATATATAATATTTTAAAACGACATGGGGTACCGTTAAGAATAGTTTCGGATAGGGATGGAGATTCACCTTCTAGTGTTGAAATAGCCTGCAAGGATCATTCAGAACAAGACGTACAATGAGTACGGCGTATCACAAGCGAACTAGTTATCAAACTAAAAGAACAAACCAGATATTGGAAGACATTCTACGAGTGCGTGTGGTTGAGTTCCAAGGGAATTTAGTGGAGTTAATACAATTAGTATAATTTTCATACAATAATTGTCATCAAAGTATCAGGATGACACTATATGAAGTGCTAGACAGAAGGAAGTGCATAACCCCTCTATAATGGGATGATGTCAAAGAAACATAAATCACGGGTACATAAATGGTCGAGATCACCAGGGATAGGTTACCGACATAAAGAGGAACATGAAAGTCGCACTGGACAGATATAAGAGTTTGGTAGATTTTAAGAGACGAGCATTAGAATTAGAATTTGGGCACTGAGTTTATCTGAAAGTAGCAACAATGAATCGTGTGTTGAAGGTGACACGATTTGGAAATTTAGCTCATGTTATATTAGACCCTTTGAGGTGATAAAAGGAGTGGGGAACTAGCATACCAACTACAACATCAAAATTATTCCGGTCACTTGCACAACAGGTTCCATGTCTCTGAGCTAAGGAAAATCATTACAAAGGGCATCCAAGAACATGTAATCGGTCAAGTGGAGCTAACTCTGGCATTCATATACAAGGAAATACTAGTGAAAATTTTGGAGAAGGATGAGAGGAAACTGCATAACAAAGTTTTCCCCATGGTAAAAGTATAGGAGTCGAACCACATTGAAAGGTAGGCTACATGGAAGATCGAATGAAAGATAATTAGATATCACCCTACGTTATGGAATAGCGGTACACACGAGTTTCGGGATGAAACTCAAGAAAATAAGGTTGATTTGGGTTTTGGGATGATGTAACAACCCAAGATAATCATTCTCACATTGAAAGGTGAGAATGATGTAACAACCCAACATAATATTGTAGAACCAAGGATAAGACATGTTAGCATTCATCACGATTCCTTAAGAAATGAAACCATGTAAGGGGTTAAGGTGAAATTCTATATAATGGAGGGTTAAAGGTCATTTGTGTAATGTAAAATGTTTAAAAAGGGGTAGGACGGGTTGAGGGAATGTCATTTGATACTTTGACCCAAAAAGACTAGAGAAAGGAACCTTGAAAAAAATCATGAGGAGCTTGGTTGAATTCATCGTGAAATTGGTTGAGCAACACAATTCTTCGCAAAAGCTTGCAAATTAGTTGTAGATTTGAGCATAAGAACGAATTCATCTTGGATCCATGTAAATTCATCGCAGATTGGGTGTAAGAAGGAATTCATCACGAATCTTTAGTCCAAGAAGAAATTTTTCGTGGATTTTTGTAGAAATAGTATTTCAAAGCGGATTTCAAGGTAGAAGGGGAAATTTATTGTGAATCATCCACGCAATGTGTCGGAAAAAAGGATAACAGGGATCTACGGTAAAATAGTAACCAACGAACGTCATAATAATATAATGTCATGTGAATAGTGTAATAAGACATTTGGTGAATATATGATAGCGAAGGGAAATATGGAGCATAAAGATATACAAGGTAAGCAGGGTAAATACAATAGATTAAAGCAATGTTCAAGTGCAGGAAGATAGAGTAAGAGATCATTGTAAGAAGTGAATGAATAAAAATGGACGAATTGGGGTAAGGTGGAAACACCAAACCTAGCATCGTATTAAGGACATGATCAGCCAAATTTATGGCATGCTTGAGGGAATAATATCCAGATTCTCATCAATTAGATGTATATACTACAGGGCTGAATGGAATCTGATGGAAAAAGGGTAGCGCTTGGGTCGCTACTCGGGGAAGGAAAGCATATAGGCTTGGGGGCCAGCTAAATCTAACTGTCGGTGTCGATGAAATATGTCACCGGGCATGTTAAATTCAGGGAAATAGACAAATGAAATATATGAAGAAAAACAAACGAAAGAATAATATGAACTAAAAAAACATAAGAAAAGAGAAAATGTTTACATTGTCTAAATATTGAAGTTTCTTTTATTATATTGTGAGCGTTTTAAAGATTTTGTAGTTGACATGAGTCCGGGGTGTGAGACGGGTAGAGGAAAGGGTGTCGGTGTTCCGCAGTCAAAGTCGCGTCTTTTTATAACTTAGTACATCGTGTTTTGTCAAACTTTGTGTTCGTGATTGTTATTTCATTGTTTGAACCCTTTTTTTAATATAAGTACTTTAAAGACATATATCGTCGATCAGAAATCTGGCTATGTTTGGTTTAGGGGCTTCACACTTCTGGGTTGGACTAACCAAATCCGTGGGGAGCTCAAATACGCCTATAATTGCTCAAATGCTAGCTTGCACTCCTTTGCTCACTACAGTTGGTTGGCCTTCTTCAATACCAGAAGGAAGGGAAGGCTCAATAAGTGGATTTAGAAATAAATCAATTTTATGCCACAAGACACCAGGTTGGCATTGTAACTCCAATTTATTACAATGTGGTTGCATATCTATGATAAAAAAGAACCTTCTATGGTTCATCTCAATCCCTATTTCTCTGACATAATGCTCTATTTATGCTTTAGATACGAAAAAAAATTTGTTCAGTTCATATTCAATTTTTTTACGACAAACTTCAAAACGGCGAGACAAATAATAAATTTGGTCATCATAATTAATGGATTTTACAATGATATAAACTAAATATACTTTCATAATATTACCTAGCAACTCCCTAAAGATATTATTCACTAGGCACTAATAAGTGGCGTTTTGAATTTTATAGCCCGAACGACATGACAACGTAACAATGGACCCCTTTCTCCGTGTGGACATATGCACAAACATTAAAGCATCAAATCTCCCAATGGTGCGGACATGCGCTTGGCCGCTTTAAGGAAGCATAGGTACCATGGCTCGGTAGAAAACTTTGAGGTTTCTCCCCAATTAGGGTTCGAACGTGCGCTCCATTCATTGAGCTTCCAATTCACGGTTCACATCTCGTATGGAATATTCTTTATGCTCCTCTAGGTTATCTACAAGGGGTGTATTCTCTATGAACATGCATGTGTCTAAAAATTCCTCTGGTCGTTCCTTGATTCTAGCGTTTGACATTCTCCTACTAATCAGAACTTCGGGGATCAATATCACTTACTAGCCCCATCACTTTCAACTTGTCTTTGAGGTACATATCGAACCTCCCTTTTTTATGGAAGTCATCCACTGTTGCAAGTATATGAAGTTGCGGTTAACCTCATTTCATTAATTTCCCAACTCATCATTGATTCCAAACTCTCCCATGTAGGAGGGATATAGATGCTTATAGGCACATTGTTAATAACATGGTTGGAAGGATCCATCTTCCTAGGTTAGGAAGGAGAAGTGTAACACACAAACAATAGAAAATTCTCAATGGGTAATCCAAAAATCTTCCCCAAAGACGGTGCAAATCTATACTCGATTCTGGAATAATTATGGGTCATTGAACGTATTTTATATTTAGTTATTGATGAGACAACTTAGGTTAATGTTAATGCAAAGATCGATAATAGCGAGTCGAATGATGTAATGATTGTTGATAATGAAGGACGGGAAGTGTTCTTCTTTTCGACAAAAGCTTTAATGGTAGTCAAAAGTTTCCATAGTGTGCGATAGTGTTGCGGTTGGCATTTTTTCGAAAGAGATCTTGGTTGAAGAATCGGTTGAAGAGCCAATGGATGTCGAAGGCTCGATGGAGCTCGAGTGGTGGAAGTGCGGGAAGAAGGTTTTCTCCGAAGGGAGAAGACCGAAAGTGGAGGAGAATATATTCTGGTGGATGAATGTAATGACCGGGAAATTTTGGAGAAGATAATAGAAAAGATGACAAAAGTGCGATAAGGTATAAAGGTCGAGTTTCGAGGACGAAACTCAGTTCAAGGCTCGAAATATGTAAAGACCGAGGAAAACGGGAAATCAAAAGGACCAACTGGTTGGATCACGTGAGAATGAAGTACTAAAGAAATGGAGGACCGAAGTTGTAATAGCCCCCGGGAAAAGTATAGCGGTAATGTCTAGATGATAAATAATGAGGTATACGGGAATGAAAGGTGGAAAAAGAAATGAAAATGGAGAAAAATTAGACTAAATGTAAGGGAGATATCAAAGTAAAAAGAAGGAGGAGTCAAAATTTAATTTATGGAAGTTAAAATGATTATAAATAGGGGTGGAATGACCCAAAACCAATTCATTTGCCACTTAGGTACAGAAAAACCAATAAAAACCCTAAAACACAAATTTACCGTGGATTTTCAACAGCTAAATTCACCGTGGAAATCTAGCTTGTAAATTAATCGCAGAAAACCAAAACCCTAAAATGTCCGTAGAAACCCTAAACCCCAAATTCACCGCGGATTTCCGAGCTTCAAATTTATTGAGGATTTTGGACCCCAAATTCATCGCAGATTTACCCTTAACCACCAATTCACCATCGATTTTCAGAATTGTGTAATTCATTTCGATAACCTAAACCCCAAACCCCAATTCATCACGGATTTCGAGGAATAGAGCATTCACTGCGGAAACGTTAATTTAGGGTGGTTTCGTTGCGTTTCGACATCGGATCGTGAAAGAGAAAGGATACATAGGGTCTACGGTAACCAAATAGTTCATAATAAGATAATAACATCGAAAATCGAGTACTAAGATGTGTTACGAATGTAGGGAAGCATCGAAGAGATTATAACACGTGAAAGCAATCAGTAAATGGAGTGAACATGATCTTATAATGGAATGTTCAAGAATAGGGAGAGAATCTGTAATACGAGTGAGCGATATAAGTCGTGCTAACATCGTCTTAGGATGGTAAAAAGGGGGGAGAAGAAAAGAAATAGGAATGTATGGGAATGTAATGGATGGAAATATAAACGAGCAAGCAATGGGGACAAGGATGAACACGGGAAATTAATATGAAATAGACAAGGGGAAAAGGAGACTAAGGGTAGGGTCAATGAGCAAAAGACAATCCGTATAAAAGAATAGGAGACCATTAGACGAGAATTGGGGTTTAATATGTATGCAATAGTTAAATGAAAATGGATTAACGAAATAGTTAACAGAAGGAACCATCGATAAAGAAAGAAACACGGTAATCGAGAGGAAAGGTGGGCGAGAAGCACAAGTGTATATAGACAAGACAACTATGTAGAATGGGGCTAGAAAAATGTCAACGAAAAGTAGGAAATCCGATAGCGAGGGTGTAATAGCCAGGAAAAAGGTATGATGGAACAAATAGTAGGGAATGTAGTGGTAAAGTCTAGATAAGGAATAACGAGGGATACGGGAACGAAAGAACGTAAAAGGAAACGAAAAATAGAAAAGTGAAGAAAAAGAAAAAGGAGGGGTTAAAATGAAAAGAATGAGGTGTTAAAGTGTGAATTAGAAAAGTTAGGATGTCTATAAATAGGGGTGGGGAGGCCCAAAAACGAGTTAATTATCATTAAGACACGAAAATTCGGAAATTGTCGCGGAAGAAGGAAATTGTCGTGGAAATTTTGTGCTTGAAAAATTGTCGCGAATTTGCAAGCTTTGGAAAACTCTTGCGATTTTTGAGAAAGGCAATTATTGTCGCGAAAACTATTCTGTGGGAAATTATCGCGGAAATGTTGAAGAACAAAATTGTCGCGAAAATGCTTGAAGTGTAAAATTGTCTCGGATCTTGATTCTAGCACAAATTATCGCGGATTTTGATTTCAACACAAAAATTATCGCGGATCCTAGTTACAACATAAATTATCGCGAATTTTTAAAGAAGAAGGGAATTATCGCGGAAATACTAAATTTGAGTGTTTTCGTTACGTCTCAACGTCGGATCGTGGGAGGAGAAGGACACATAGGGTCTACGGTAATCACATAGTTAACAATAAGACATTAAAGTCGGAAATCGAGTACTAAGACCTGTTACGAAATGTAGGAAAGCAAGGGAAGATTATAACAAGAGAAAGCAAACGGTATGCGGAGTGAACACAATATAGTAAGGGAATGATCAGACTTAGGGAACGGGATTGGATTAATAAAGAAGAAAGAAAATACACGAATGAACGAGATAAATGGTAATAAGACTTGGGGTGAGGAAGGATGGACCGTTCGACCGAACCCGGCATCGTGCCCAGCACAGGATTCGCCAAAGGAAGGGCAT
>RWGZ01001081.1:449672-484610 GCA_009725065.1 Utricularia reniformis
ATGAGCAAAAGACAATCAGTATAAAAGAGTAGGAGACTAGTGGACGAGAATTAGGGTGAGAGAGTTAAATGAATATGGATTATCGAAATAGTGAACAGAAGGAACCATCGATAAAGAAAGAAACAGTGAAATCGAGGGGAAAGGTAGACGAGAAACACAAGTGTATATAGACAAGACAACTATGTAGAATGGGGCTAGAAAAATGTCAACGAAGAGTAGGAAATCCGATAGTGAGGGCATGCGACAATGTATAATGAACGAGGACTAAGAAAACATAACGCGATAAGTTATGTTAAAACGACACAGAAAGGAAACCACCAAGAATTAGGGGTTGCATAGTAGAGTATCGAAAGTAATCATAATTAATCTAAAGGGAAAACCCTAAGATAGGATTTCAGGATGAAAAAGGATGAAAATGATAAGTTAAGGAACATCGGAAAAAGAAGAAAGAATGAAAACTCGGAGTTAGGTGCAAACGCCGAACCTGGTATCGTGACAAGTACACGGTTAGCCACAAATTGTGGAAGCTTTGGGTGAGGAAGCATGGACCGTCCGACCTAACCTGGCATCGTGCCAAGTACACGATTCGCCAAAAGAAGGGCATGCTTGACGAAGGGAATGAAATGTTCCAGAAAGGAAAGCTTATGTACGGAATTGACAGAACGGACCCGAGAGAGAAAAGGAGTAGCGCCTGAGTACCCATTCAGGTAAGGGAAGCATACGACTTGCGAGTCAACCAACAGCTAACAGTTGGCTTGGGCGAGACATGTACCAAGCATGTTACACTCGGACACAATAAAAGTAAACGAAGGAAGTAAAAAGGAAAGAAAGAATTGAAATTGTGAAAAAGGAAACGGAAACGAACAGACTAAAAAGGCTTAGTATAAACGGTAATTGTAATAGCCAGGAAAAATGTATGTTAGAACAATAGGAGGGAACATAGTGATAAGGTCTAGATGAGGAATAACGAGGGACACGGGAATGAAAGAACGAAAAAGGAAACGAAAAGATATAAAATAAGGCAAAAGATAAAGGAGGGAGGTCTAAATGTAATTTAGAGAAGTCAAAATGTCTATAAATAGGGGTGGAAAGGCCCAAAACAAGTCATTTATCACTAAGCCACGGAAAATCCACAAAAAACACGAAATTATCACGGAAACGTACAAATTGTGGTGGATTTGTGGAGAGAGCAAAATTATTGGGGAAATTTGTAACCACAAATTGTCGCGGAAATTCCGTAACCACAAGTTGTCGCGGAAATTCGTAAAACATGTTAGCTAAATGACTTTATGTTGTCGCCAGAATTTATTACCTAAGGTCCCGTACCATTTCTTCCACCATTTCTCGCAGGGATTGCTGGTTAATGGTGATTATGTCTCTCCCAGAAATGCTGTTATGTAACTCATGCTGGTGAGCTTCCATTGCATTAACAGATTCTGGGTTTTCCATAATGCACAAGAAGAAAAACTAGCAGATATGGCTTCTCAGTAGGTTTACCAGATCGGTCCCCACGGATGGCGACAAATGTTAAGAATAAAAATCGCATATTTACTTGTTATGGTCCCATTTTAGGGATTACCAACAGTCGTCCGGTTAGTTCAACAAACGAACTCGATTCTGATTTCTTTTAAGTGTGGAAGACGATCAAAAGCTAAAAATAAAGTAGTGCACGGCGATATATAGTGGAAACCCCAAGAACTGGGGTGAAAACCACTCGACTAAGAGCTGATTATGCTCTTAGCCTGCTCACTAATGAAATAACTCAAAGTTTATACAAGAAAGGCTAATGAAAATGACGAGGTAAAGAAAGCGATAAGAATCCGGCAGGGTAACAACCTGTTCTTCCGCGTCCAAAGGGTCCTGTTATCTCCGTTGTCTGGCCCTGTATTTATAGAGTTCTTAGTGGGTGTAAATCATACTCCGTAACCGCCTCTGACAGGTTTGTTAGAGGTTGTTTTCGCGGGATGTAAAACGAGGCTGGGACCGAAGCGTGGTAATCGTGATCGGGCCCAAAGCGTGGTAAACGTGGGAAGGCCCGAAGCGTGGTAAACGTGAGTTGTAACTGCTCAGACCGAACCCAAGTGCAAGCTGGCAGAAAACGCTTTATTTCGCTAAGGTCATCTTCGGTCCTCAGTAGAACATCGGGCCGCTCTTTATTGGAGCTGTGGAATGGGCTATAAGGATTCATTTTCGCCAATTAAATTGGTCCAATCGTTGCTGGGCGTTACCCATCACAAGGTACCCGGTCCTAGAGTTCTCATCACTAGCCCCTCGGGCTTGATTGCCAATCGCAGAGGTGATACAAGGCCGATCACATGATGTCTGCACATTCATGAGAACACAGGACCTTACCTGTAAGTAGTGAGAGTCCAAGGGACCGAAGTTTGCCGTAGCGTATGGATCGATCTTGCTTAAGGGCTAACAACATATGTTTAAATCATATTTTATTTTCGTTATTCTTTAAATACTAATATCCCAACCCGCGCCTCTTCACCTTCGGTAGTTCAAGAGGCGTGATGAGTGCGCTCCGTACCGTCACAGTCTGGGGCAGTATTACGTGGCGGCAAGTCATTGGCTGGGAGATTAATATTTAAATCGGGATTTAGGGCACTGTTTCTCCTCATCGTCATTTTCGCGAAGAAAAAAATCGCAGCAAGTTCTTGTGCCAAAACCCGCTCTCTCGTTCAACCCTTCTTCCAACTCGTTTTTGTTAAGGTATACTTTCATGGCTCCCCATAAAACGCGTTATCCTTCTATGTCTGAGTTAGACATTGAGGAATTTAGGTCTAAGTTTTCAATCCCGGCACATTACTCCATCTGGAAGGGACGGGAAGACATTCCCTGTTTCCTTCAGGCGGAGATGAATGTGCCCTAGTCTGCTATTCCGGTTAGCTACGCCTCTTTAAAGTGCGGGCTTCGTTTTCCGCTACATCCTTTTGTAGCGGCCGTGCTTAAAGAAATCTACTGCCCCACTTTTGCGTTATTCCCGGGCAGTTACGTATATAAAGCGACCTTGGATGAGGAGTTGACGAGGGCCCGCACTTCGTCTGAAGGTTCGGTTCGGGAGGCGGTTCTGGGGTTCGCTCAGTCCCCGTTGTTGTTCGCTTTAGCGGACAACATACATGGGGTTTACACTGCGAAGTATCTGGATAACATGCGAGAGCAGGTTATCCAGACGTTCGGGCTTTCCCCTTCGGACGAGCGATGGAAGATGATCGAGCCACTGGAGAAGGATGACAAGTTCCATGTCATTCCAACTTTGGAAGAGCCTGTGCTGGAGGAGGACCCTTTCTTCTATCTTTTTGAAGAGATGGAGAAAGCGGTCAACCAGAAGGTGGCTAATCTAGAGGAAGAGTTGAAGCGGCTCGCCGAACGGACCGAACCCCAGGAGCCCGAAGCAGAGGACCAAGAGGAGGGGCAGATCAGTTAGATATTACTTTGTATCTGCCATTCTTTTTGTTTAATACAAAATTTTCCTCCCTTTTCCTTCAGCTTTAGTTGTTTTGATTACCAGAGTGAACTGATATAACGAACTTCGGAATAAACCAATAAGTTTTAACTTAACGAAGTAGTTCATCTTAACTTCAGAATAAACTAACAAGTATAAGATCTGGGACACAAACAGGTTGTCAACCATCGGTCCCAGACGTTATATTTAGTTTATTTACGTCAACTTTGATTGGATCAGTCGTTTTACATGGTGTATGGGTCATTCTTATTCCGTCCTTGGAATCATTACTTAATTGAATAGGCATAGTTTGCGTTACTTATGAGTTTTTACGGGCTTCGCCGAACCTTGGGTCTATTAAAGTCCCTTAGGTTTTACTGGCTAAGCTTGACTCATAAAACGTCTTATGTGAGGACCGATCTTACGTTTCGATATGCTGACTATCATTCCTTTCGTTGTAGCAGATTTCACAGGTACAAAAGGCCATCCCTAAAGACTGAATGCCGTTGGAGGGAATGTCTTAGTTCGTAATGAGTTCTGGGAGAATCACGACTCATCCATGGGGCTAGGCAAGTGCAGGAGCATCTGACTCGTCAGAGCGATCACTGCAACTTGGGAACCTTGCGGACAAGAAGCTTCGGTCACTAGTCCAGATTCGTCCTAAGCTTACGCAACTCCAAGATCGGTCCATCATTCTATTAGAAATAGTGAACTTTTGTACTTACTTGTTTGCCACTTACGTTTAATGGAATGTTTTTTATTGAGTCAAACACATTNGGCCGCTCTTTATTGGAGGTGAGGAATGGGCTATAAGGATTCATTTTCTCCATTTAAATTGGTCTGATACTTGCTGGGCCTTACCCATCACAAGGTACCCGGTCCTAGAGTTCTCATCACTAGCCTCTCGGGCTTGATTGCCAATCGCAGAGGTGATACAAGGCCGATCACATGATGTCTGCATATTCATGAGAACAATGGACCGTACCTGTAAGTAGTGAGAGTCCAGGGGACCGAAGTTTGCCTTAGCGTATGGATCAATCTGGCTTAAGGGTTACAACGTATATTTAAATTATATTTTATTCTTTAAATACTAATATCCCAAACCGCACCTCTTCACCTTCGGCAGTTCAAGAGGCGTGATGAGTGCGCTCTGTACCGTCACAGTCTGGGGCAGTATTACGTGGCGGCAAGTCATTGGCTGGGAGATTAATATTTAAATCGGGATTTAAGGCACTGTTTCTCCTCATCGTCCTTTTCGCGAAGAGAAAATCACAGCAAGTTCTTATGCCAAAAATTGCTCTCTCGTTCAACCCTTCTTCCAACTCGTTTTTGTTAAGGTATACATTCATGGCTCCCCATAAAACGCGTTATCCTTCTATATCTGAATTAGACATTGAGGAATTTAGGTCTAAGTTTTCAATCCCGGCACATTACTTCATCTGGAAGGGACGGGAAGACATTCCCTGTTTCCTTCCGGCGGAGATGAACGTGCCGGTGTCTGCTATTCCGGTTAGCTACGCCTCCTTAAAGTGCGGGCTTCGTTTTCCGCTACATCCTTTTGTAGCGGCCGTGCTTAAAGAAATCTACTGCCCCACTTTTGCGTTATTCCCGGGCAGTTACGTATACATTATAGCGTTTCTTTTTTATTGTCACCAACAGAATCGGGCCCTAACCTTAGAACACTTCTTTAACCTATTCTTGGTTGGGTCCCGAAAGGGAAAAAGTCTGTTGGGGTGTCGTAAGTTGTACTACATAGCGGTGCGCACCAAAGAGTGCGCAATTGTAGATAAAGAGGAGTCTCTTCATGCGTGGGAGGCCTGTTATGTGTGGATGACAGTTCCGCAAGAGGATCTGTTGAAAGTATGGCCACGCATAACACACCCACGCATAGGGCAATTGAACCGAAGTAGGTTCAACCCCTCCCGCACGGACACCGCAAACACTCTTGCGTAGTTCCCCCCTCCCGAAGCACGCCTTAAGCGAATAGATCTGCTTCGGGAGAGAAGACTAATAGAGATGGGTGTTGCGGGTAGGACCGGAGCCCCAGCCCCGAAGGGAGTTTTATCTTCTAGTTCAGTTTCAGATCCATCAGAAGGATCGGGTATGAAATAGTACTTGTGTTTTAATTAATCCTGGGGCATCGGAGCCCCAGCCCCGATGCCGAGTGCCCGCTTTAAACGTATGGCAGCTACTTTGGTCCGTCCTTCTGAGGGACAAAGGGAAGCATCGGGCAGCGCCGAAGCAAGTGAATCGGCAACGAGTGGCACGGTGGTCCCTTCGGGGTCGGGGAACCCCCCGATCCAAACAACCAGCGCGGGCACATTGACCCGCGGAGAAGGTGATAAAGGCTCGGATTCGTTCTCTGAGCTTATCCAGCCTCTATCAAATCGGTAATAGCTCTTTTGTTAACGCTAAGACTATTACTTTGTTGCTGCAGGGAGCCTTTCCCGTGGAGAAGGTTCTCCCCGGCCCTCAGCTTAAGCCGAACGTCTCCATGCCGCCGGTCCCCTTGGGAAAAGGGAAGAGGGTGACCGAAGCAGAAACCTCGTAGGAGCCGAAGAGGCTGAAGAAGTTAGGCCGCGCTCCGGTCCCCAACAAGGGGATTGTTTTAAAGGAACCTGGGCAGGGCCAGAAGACTAACTCTGATTGGGTAGTTCCTTTTGACCTGTTGAACAGGTTCAGTAAGGGGAGGAAGTTGTCCTCCTGGCGGAGTGCCTTTGTGAAGGACTTCCGTTTTTTTGGGGAGCAGAACCCAGATAACGTCCAAGCGGACGTATCTGTGGAAGATATCATGGAAAGCTTCCTTGACCTCACATCCAAGGTAACTTTTAGTTAACCTAGAGGCCCGAAGTTTTATTCTTAACCATGTATTGTCTTTTGCATATGTTGAGGAAAGCATTTACAACGACTATCACCATGGAGAAATTCCAAGGTGATAGCGTTGTGTCCCAGAAAGTCCAAGACCAACTTGACCTTGCGAAAAGGCTAGTTGAGATCAAGCACGGGGAATTGGTCACGGTACGGGAGGACCGTGACCGATTGGACAATGAGCTGCTAAGAGCAGGGACGGAGGTCTCGCTCTTAGCATATAAAGTCATTGAGCTAGAGAAGGTGGGGGAAGTAGCTCAGGGGCGAATAAACGACCTGGAGGCCAAGCTGCGGGCAAAAGACGAAGAAATTAACCAAGTCCTACGTCGGGCCCATGAGAAGAGGAATAAGCTGAACGAGCTTCTCCTTTGGGCCCAAGAAGAAAAAGCGGCCTTGGATGAGGAGTTGACGAGGGCCCGCACTTCGTCTGAATGTTCGGTTCGGGAGGCGGTTCTGGGGTTCGCTCATTCCCCGTTGTTGTTCGCTTTAGCGGACAACATACATGGGGTTTACACTGCGAAGTATCTGGATAACATGCGAGAGCAGGTTATCCAGACGTTCGGGCTTTCCCCTTCGGACGAGCGATGGAAGATGATCGAGCCACTGGAGAAGGATGGCAAGTTCCAGGTCATTCCAACTTTGGAAGAGCCTGTGCTGGAGGAGGACCCTTTCTTCTATCTTTTTGAAGAGATGGAGAAAGCGGTCAACGAGAAGGTGGCTGATCAACAAGAAGAGTTGAAGCGGCTTGCCGAACGGACCGAACCCCAGGAGCCCGAAGCAGAGGACCAAGAGGAGGGGCAGATTAGTTAGATATTACTTTGTGTCTGCCATTCCTTTTATAAAATTTTCCTCCCTTTTCCTTCAGCTTTAGTTGTTTTAATTACCAGAGTGAACTGATATAACTAACTTCAGAATAAACTAATAAGTTTTAACTTAACGAAGTAGTTCATCTTAACTTCAGAATAAACTAACAAGTATAAGATCGGGGACACTTAAGGTTGTCATCCATCGGTCCCAGACATTATATTTAGTTTATTTACGTCAATTTTGATTGGATCAGTCGTTTTACATGGTGTATGGGTCACTCTTATTCCGTCCTTGTAATCATTACTTAATTGAATAGGCATAGTCTGCGTTAATTATGAGTTTTTACGGGCTTTCGCCGAACCTTGGTTCTATTAAAGTCCCTTAGGTTTTACTGGCTAAGCTTGGCTCATAAAACGTCTTATGTGAGGACCGATCTTACGTTTCGATATGCTGACTATATTCCTTTCGTTGTAGCAGGTTTCGCAGGTACAAAAGGCCATCCCTAAAGACTGAATGCCGTTGGAGGGAATGTCTTAGTTCGTAATGAGTTCTGGGAGAATCACGACTCATCCATGGGGCTAGGCAAGTGCAGGAGCATCTGACTCGTCAGAGCAATCACTGCAACTTGGGAACCTTGCGGACAAGAAGCTTCGGTCACCAGTCCAGATTCGTCCTAAGCTTACACAACTCCAAGATCGGTCCATCATTCTATTAGAAATAGTGAACTTTTGTACTTACTTGTTTGNCCATATAAAATGCTTGACTACTTTTTCCGAGATGATGGCTACTGCTTCTGCTTCAATCCATTTCGAGTAATATTCCACCGCTACAATACAGAATTTCCTTTGCCCTATGGACCGAGGAAAAGGTCCGAGGATATCGATCCCCCATCTGTCAAACGGACAAGGCAATGGGGTAATCGATAAGGGAGCCCTAGGCAATCGCGGGAGTGCAGCATGGTATTGGCATATGGCACAACGTTTAGTATATTGCTTGGTATCAGCGAGCAATGTTGGCCAAAAGTACTCAGCTCTGATAATGCGGTGGTATAAAGATTGAGCCCCTGAATGAATGCCGCATATCCCTTCATGAACATAAATCATGATGGCTTCAGCCTCAATAGGAGATAAGCAGCGCAGAAGCGGGCCTTCAAAACTCTTTTTAAACAAGCGTCCATCGAGTAAGATAAACCTCTTAGCCCGGACATCTATTTTCCTAGCTTCAGATTTATCTTCAGGGAGATAGCCGTTCGAGAGGTATTTAATAAATGAGTCCATCCAATTGGGTTCTCCTGGGGATTCAGTAGCATCAATATTCAAGTCCTGGAGTTCATGGCATAGAGCCCCGATCTCTTCAATGGACTGTTCGGTCACTGGAATCTCGACCGAAGGTCGGTCCTGAATATGGACCGAAATAGTGCTCGGCTCTATGTCAGGTATGCCTGAAGCCAATCTGGCGAGTGCATCGGCAACCTTGTTTTGCTCTCGTGGCACATGGTCAAGAGAGAACTCATTGAACTTCTTGGATAACTCCAGAACTTTAGCGCAATACAACTTCATCATCGGATCATGCATTTCAAATCTCCATGCGAATTGTTCCACTACTAACTTTGAGTCAGAGAACATTCGCACTCTACTTACTCCCATTTTTCGAGCCAGGGCCATTCCTGACAATACTGCCTCATATTCCACCACATTATTTGTTCAAGCAAAGGAAAATTTGACTGCGGAATGAATAATGTCACCTTGCACCGTTGCCAGGGTAATGCACTCTCCTCTTCCCCCGAAGGTTGATCCATCTACATGGATCGTCCATCGATCATCTTCTTGGTTAAGATAAATGGCCAATCGGGTCATTTCAACCACGAAATCGGCTAGAACCTGAGCTTTGATCGCCCTTCGGGGTAGGAACTCCAGATACATAGCACTGAGTTTGATAGCCCATTTCGCCAGTCTCTCGTTCAAATCTTTCTGTTTAAGGAGCACTTTCAAAGGTTGATCTGTATAAACATAGACCGTTCGACCCTCGAAATAATGCTTCAACTTGAATACAGCTTTCTTCAAAGCTAGCATGAATTTCTCCAAGGTGGAATATCTGGTTTCAGTAGATACTAGAGAATGACTGACATAATAAACAAGTCTATGAATGTCATCTCGTATGGTTACCAGAGTTGCGCTGACGGCAACTTCAGATACCGCAAGATATAACCCCAAAGGTTCATCACAAGTTGGACTTACCATCACCGGGGGAGTGCTTAAATAAGTCTTTAGCTCGGAGAAGGCCCGATCGCATTCTTCGGTCCAATCCATATGGCTTGCTTTTCTTAGCACTCTGAAAAAAGGTAAGGCCCGGTCTGTGGATTTCGAAATAAACCTGCTAGTGCAGCCAGCCGGCCAGTAAGCCTTTGGAACTCTCTTTTGTTTCTCGGAGGTTGCATATCAATGATAGCTTGCACCTTCTCAGGGTTAACCTCTATGTCTTTCTCTGAAACATAATATCCTAAGAATTTTCACTTCGGATCCCGAAGCAGCACTTGTTTGGATTTAGTTTGAGCTTATATTTTTGGCATACTTCGAAACAACGAGACAAATAAGAAAGATGCTCTTCATCATTCATAGATATTTACAATCATATCGTCAACATACACTTCCATCATATGGGCAATCAACTCTCTAAAGATTCTGTTGACCAACCTTTGGTATATTGCTCCAGCATTTTTGAGACCGAAGGGCATAACCACATAACAGAAAACCCCATCTTCAGTCATGAATGATGATTTCTTCTGATCCTCTTCAGCCAAGAAGATCTGGTGATACCCAGAATAAGCATCCATGGTACTCATCATGGTGCTACCAGAAACAGCATCTACTAGTCGGTCTATGTGCGGCAACGGGAAAGGATCTGACTCACAGCTTTTGTTCACATCGGTAAAATCGATGCACATTCGCCATTTCCCGTCCGGTTTGGAAACCACCACCGGGTTTGCAACCCATTCAGTATAGTAGATTTCTCTGATAAATCCTGACCGTAGCAACTTATTCACTTCAGCCCGGATGATCTCAATCTTCTCAGGAGAATAGCGTCTCCTTTTCTGCCTAACGGGCTTCGTTCCAGGCTCAGTATTGATCCGATGTTCACTATCAGATCGGTCAATCCCTGGCACATCATCCGGGGTCTAGGCAAATATATCCACGTGGCTTCTCAGCAGGTGGATCAATTCTCTTTCGAAGTAGGGGCTAAATGAGCCCCGATGCGAGTTGTCTTGGTTGAGTCATCCTCAACTAGATTAATCAGTTTGAACCCCACGGGTTCCATCGCTTGCCTCGGGTGCGGAAGCTCTTCCAGCAAATCCACCCGGGCCTTCTTCACTGGTGCCAACGTTCGGCACGAGCTCATGTAGCATTGTCTAGCTATTTTCTGATCCCCCTTAACAGAAATAACTCCATGGACGGAGGGGAACTTGAGCATCATGTGATAAGTAGAAGGGACCGCCTCAAACTTACTCAGGCCGGTCCGTCCAATAATAGCGTTGTAAGCCAAGTCGACTTCAACGATAATGAATTCCAAATCCTCAGATCGGTCCTTGGATGGCTCTCCAAGGGTAACGGGGAATAACATCTTCCCACAAGGAATAACACTTCTTTGGTCGAACGACCAAAGAGTTATGTTGGCGATCGGCAGATCATGAGCGACTGCTCCCAACATTTCAGTGACCTCGCGCTTCATCAGATTGCACGAGGCCCCAGTGTCCACCAAGATTCTGTGGACACGGCGATTCCCGATGACCCCTGTAATGGTGAGGGGGTCGTCACAGGGATCAATGATCCCCTCCCGATCAGCCGGGGTGAAAGTGATGTCCTCTCTGAAGATAGAGGACCGATCCATGGGATCATATTTTATCAGCGCCACAGATTCGGAGTTCTCAGCAGAGTCTCCGCGCGCTGTTCTCTTTCGGTCCCGGACCGACTCATTTATTCTCAATCCGCCGGAGATAACATAAATATCTCCGACCACTTCTCTCAGTGCCGCCTCATTTCGAGGAGGTTGGGCACCAATTTCGGCAGGTGGGGGAGCATCATGCTCCTGTCTCCCATCCTCATTCTGCGGGGCTCTGCCGCCACGGCCCCGCCATCTTCTTCTTCGTCCCTGACCACGGTTCTCGCGACCGTGTTGTCCCCTTTCTTGTTCTGGCGGAGGAGACCTTCGGTCCTCCGTCCGATCATTATAGTTTCGGGGTTGTCCCCGATTGTCTCTTCCCCGCGGCCTGTGACGATCGTCACCTTGATGGCCCCTTCGGGGGGATCCCGCACGTTTGCCCTTCTGACCGTTTCGGTCGGGCTTTTCTTTACCCATTGCCTCTACTGTCTCTTTCAACAGCGGGCACTTCAAAGTTCGGGTGATCGCGATTATGATGAAGCTCGCAATACACCCGATTGTCCTCCTGCTTCGGGGGACATCTTTTTCATTCACAGCCGCTACTTCTCGCTACTGTTTCTTCGGGTATGAAACCCTATGATCACCTGCGGGCTCAGAATTCCCGCTAGGCTTCCGATAACCAAGCTCCAGCGCTTCATCTACCTTAATATACTTGTTGATTTTCTGAAGCAGTTTTCCCAAGGTAGATGGTGGACTCTTCACCAAACTGGCCGAAAGGCCGCACGGTCCTAAGACCTGCTGTAGAATATCAATTTTATCCCGAAGCTCGAGTTTGATGCCTCGGGCGGTCCTGTTGAATTTCTCCATAAAGGACCGAAGACTCATTTTCGCCGGGATATATTTTAGCTGGTATAGTTCCTGCCTGCTTCGAGGAGGTCCTACATTTGGAGCGAATTGCTCTGAGAAAGCCAAAATAAAGCCACCATACGACTGTAAGGATCGGGCCGGCAGATTTTTGAACCATGTTCGGGCATCGCCTTGTAATCCTGCCGCGAAGATGCGGCACTTTAATGAATCAGANAATAGATGTTAATTAGGGAGTTGAATTAGAAAATTACTGATATACCATATCTCAGGGTATTAAGGTTGAGACTAAGAAGATTCAAGATATTATATATGTGATTACCCAAATCTCTAAGGACAAAGGGATCGAACGGTAAGATGAGACACTAGATCATAAAAATCTAAAATATATCAAGGTTAAAGAGATTGGGCTTATTTGCAATTAATGAAGGAATTATATTGTAATTACACACAAATAAGTCAAAAATAGAGGCAAGGGGTGGAAGTAAAAGGGAGGATGAACCAAGGCGCAAAACCACGCATAAATGCACCTAAAATATTGAAACTCGTAACATTTCGTGTAGCTCAACGTGATTTTGAAGCAAAACAAAGTCCATGACCATGACAGGGGATTAGCAACGTTTTGTATGGGTCCACGCATACATGGCCATTAGAGTTAATCCGCGACATTTCGTAAAGATCCAAGAAAACTGGACTAGGACATCAAATAAGCAACATTTTTAAAAATTTGTGTGAAGCTGGACGAAGGGAGGAAATGCGCGACATTTTGTACGGATCCATGCGAATACGGGGCTGAACGACGCAAACCTAGGACAAGGAAGGAAACTCGTGGCGTTTTGTACAGATCCAAGCAATTGTGGTACAAAACATGGGAAATGGGAGCCAAAGACCCCGTACAGTGCACAATTCATTTGAAAATACGGAATGATATAACATAAGAACATAAGATGAGAATCCATCTAATAATCGTGAATCATGCATAAAACTAAGGGAACGTTAAGGACATGAACATTAGTAAGCGGAGGCAACACGATCTAAGAACATAATGTTCAAGTATAAGAATGGATTAATTAAGTCACAGTCTTGGATACGCTATCCCACCGGGCGCAAGCGCCCACCACGAAAAGGTATCATCATGAATGAAGTGAAAGTGAACATCTAAAACTTAGGGTGACGTGGAAACACCAAACCCGATATTGTTCCAAGTAAACAATTAGCCAACTGTAGGGAATGCATGTAACAGAGATTTAGGTCTTTAAGTTTAGAGAATGCATACAATTTGGTCGAATGGAACTGGATGGGAATGGGACAACGCTCTGGTTCCTACTTGGGGAAGATCTTTGTAGACTTAGAGCGGGCATGATGGGGTTAATGGGCACACGGGTTTTTAGGAAATTGAATGCTATTATGATATTATATGTAGTCATAGTTGACATTATCATTTTTAAGGATCTAACGCTTTTAGTGACAATGAATGTGGAATAAGTAAAAGGCATTTCAAACTCTGGAGAGATTGATAAATACAAAATCGCAACAAAGGAAAGAAGTTGGCTTTTCCATATTAGAATTCATTTGTTAAGTGTCTCATGTCATTAGATTATTTCCACTATTGTGTGCTATTATTATAGTGCATATCCCGATAACTTCTCTCGGCACTATAGTTTTCTCATTCTTTTGACGTTTTCCACATTGTCTCTATCTCACATCATAACTACGTTGTCTTCACAAGAACACAATATAAAATTAGGTTTATGAATCATAATTATTTCAAAATCGGGTGACTATTTATACCCCTAAAAATAAATAATAGTAATTAGGTCTACCGTAAATAATATTTGATAATTATTTTTAAAAACATAAATGTGTACTAGGCCTATTGGAATAGAATTCCTAGTCTATATGAATACAATGATTCTATATTGATATTGCATAGGAGTATTTTCATAATTATCACGTGCCCAACATGATTTGACATTCTTCAGAAATATTTTTAATAATTCTCGAGTTTATTTTTTTACTTTATATATCCCGGGATTGCCCAAAATATTTCCGGATGTGTTATAAAACAAATCAAATTATTTGAAAATAAAATATCATAAATAATATAGTTCAATAATTGGAGATTGTTTTAATATCAAAATAATTGTTCAATTTGCAATTTGATAGACTAAAACTATAGCGTATAGCCTGAGATTTGAGACTACAACATAGTATCTGCCAATATTTCATGTATTGCTTAATATTTTCTATCTCCAATAATACCAACTATTTAAAAAATGATATACATGAGTAAACTATTTTACAAATTCTTTTCCTAAAATATGTTTTCTACAAATAATAATTCAAAATAGAATTATTTTGCTAAATTATCCTCTTATTTTCCTACATCTTAGTCGTTTTTGCACATTCTCCTCGTTAGTTTTTTTACTAAAATATTTTAAAAATTTCAAGCTCAACTTGTTCAATCGAATCCAAAATTGTTGATTGTATAATGATATTGTTTGGAACCATGGTCCTACGCGCGGTGCGATCACCTGATCGTGGTTCTATTCTATATTAACCAAACATCAATAATAAATACGTTCGGACGAACGTAAAAAACAACAGTGAGTTCACAATTGATTTAACTCAGTGGTCACTACAACGCACCTATAAAATGTTGATTTTACCCTTGACAAATTAGAGTTTAAATGTTTTGTTTTTGATACTTTTGATCAATAATTTCTTATATTCTAACAATTACATGTTTAAACTTTAAAAATATATATAACAATTTAAAAATTTAGTTTTTAAAATAATGAATTTATCATAAAATGAAATATAATATATTTTTTAAGTTATATACAATTAATTAAAAATAAAGATAAAAAAAATTATTTTATGATATCATCGAAATGAATGTTTTTAAATCACAATAACATATATCACCTTCATTTGTACAACAATTGTAATTATCTCATTTCATCCCTATTTAAAAGATACCTAATAATTTCTGCGTCAGACCTGAAGGTTAAAAAGGTTTTAATTTTAACATAAAATATTTGAAAATATAAGTAAAAGAAAACAACAACCCAGCGCCAACAGTCCAAAACAAGAGGGAAATGAAGCCTATTTGAAAAATTCAAACCTCTAGCTCAAACGTTCATCGTCCGACTCCATCTGTGTCCATTTCTTCTCCTCGAAATTTCCTCTGTTTCAAAATCTTCCCGAATCGCTACCCTTTCCATACAATTTTGGATCCAGGCTGCGTAAACCGCGAACTAGAAATGTCGCTCACGAAGAGCTGCAGTTCTCCTGATTTGATTATTAAGTCAGTTTCCCTGGATAATTTACCACAGCACCCGTACTCCTTCAAATCGGATAGGTCTGAAGCCACTGCGATCCAGAGTTTTGAGTTCAGGGAAGATCCCAATTTCTGGAAAGAGCACAGTGTTCAGGTATGAAGGTGCTCTTGGGTGTCTTATTTCGAGGATTATATGAGATTCCCGAAATGCAGTTTTTTTATTTGATGATTATTTCCAGTAAACAGTCGAATGGAATACTACTCTCTAAAATTAGTGATGCTTTATGGCTTTCAAATTTAGGAAATGCTTCTGGGTTTTTTATCTTTTGGAAATTTATAGGTTATTATTCGCGTACGCCCTTTGAGTAGTCATGAAATATCGTTTCAAGGCCACAACAAATGCGTCAGACAAGATAGTTCGAAGACTATAACTTGGACAGGACATCCAGAATCTAGATTTACATTTGATCTGGTGGCTGATGAAAACGTCAGCCAGGTATAATAGCTTGCATTGCTTGCGATTTCTTTTTGAGTTTTTTAATGTCTTGGTACTCATGTTTACAATACTCTTAAAGAAAACGCTCTTTAAAGTAGCTGGAGTGGCAATGGTTGAGAATTGCATGGCCGGTTACAATAGTTGCATGTTTGCTTATGGACAAGTAAGTTGAGCTTGTTTTTTCTAAAACTTGCCGTTTATTGATAAAAATGTAGCTATCTAATGTTATTTAGTGTGGCGTTGTATATTTTTAATTCCATCGCCCATCTAGCTTATGTTAGTGTTTTTCTACTTTAATCATTATATTTTTTCTATGATATTAATAGACAGGAAGTGGAAAGACTCACACGATGCTTGGAGATATTGAGGGGGTTTCTTGGAGGCATAGTGTTAATTGTGGGATGACACCTAGAATTTTCGATTATTTGTTTTCTAGAATTCAAAAGGTATTGATTTAAATAATTATTGTCCTTCACGAAGCTATTTTACCCACTCAATGGGGGAAAGATCATAGATATTTGGTTTTTTGTGTTGTAGGACAAAGATGCTCGTAGGGAGGAGAAGCTGAAATTTACATGCAGATGTTCTTTCTTAGAAATCTACAATGAACAAATTATTGATCTTTTGGATCCCTCATCCACAAATTTACAGGCATTGTTCTTTCCAACCAAACAACCTATCTAGAACTTTTATTATCTTCTAAATGAAATAATATATGATGAACTAATTGAATTATTGTTTTGCAACTTTATAGATTAGGGAAGATTCCAAGAAAGGTATTCATGTTGAAAATATCACTGAATTAGAAGTCACAAGTGCACATGACGTGATTCAACAACTTATGCAGGTTTGTGGGTTTCCGCATTTTCCTTTATAGATAGTTTTATCCTTCATAATGTAGTTGTTGTTTAATATTTCATTTTCATTATCTACGGTGGTACAGATTAATATGAAATGATTAAATAGCAGGTGAACTTGTGTCATACCAATTATAAACTTAATATTTGCCACACAGATATTGTTAAAATTTTTACATAATTAATCGGAAGCAATATAAGGCACAGAATGATTTCCCCTATTCTATATCATATATTAGTTTGCTTAATGTGTATTTTACATTATTTTTGTTTGAGTTAGGGTGCAGCCAATAGAAAGGTAGCAGCAACTAACATGAATCGAGCTAGTAGCCGTTCTCACAGTGTATTCACGTGCATTGTAGAGAGTAAGGTAAGCTATAAAGATGACTTGCTGTTTAGACTACACTCTGCCCACTTTATATTTATTACGCAATGAACTCTTCATGCAAATATCTCTCCTCTAAGTGGGATTTCCAAGGAGTAACACATCATCGCTTTGCCAGACTTAATTTGGTGGACTTAGCAGGATCTGAAAGGTAAATTAAAATAAAATATAGAAGAAACTAATGTACAAATGGTCTGATTCGATTTCCCTTGCTTGTATTCCATTTTTAGACAAAAGAGCTCTGGTGCAGATGGTGAACGTTTGAAGGAAGCAACTAACATTAACAAATCACTTTCTACTCTAGGGTATAGTACCTAAATGCTGTCATTGCAAATGATAGTTGAAGCACTTTGCTTATTTTGTACCTTTTGATAAGGATTTATATTGAAAAATGCAGACTTGTTATAATGAACTTGGTGAACATATCCAACGGAAAGTCTCCTCATGTTCCATACAGAGATTCAAAGCTCACATTTTTGCTCCAGGTAGATGATACAGTAGCATGATTTTTAAACCAAAAAAGGTGTTTCACTCTTCACTTTATGTTGGTTTTTTTGTGTTTGATTATTGTTATTCAGCATTGGTATTATTGTAAATTAATATTTTTAGCAATATGGAAAGCTAGTTGTGTTATTCCTAGCAAACTCCAGCATATGCGATTATATATGAATTTGCTAGTTTTTTTGGTGGCTAGTCTTGTCAAAACTTTAGATGCCGTTCTTTTTCAACTACTTGAACATAAAATGTTATTTATCATGTATCTTCAATGATAAAATCCCTTTTTGCAGGATTCATTGGGGGGAAATGCCAAAACAACAATAATTGCAAATATTAGTCCCTCCAATAGGTGTGTTATGTTTAAGCAGAATTTCGGTGTTTTCATTGCTTAGGAAATAATGTTTCTGAAATGCCTTCCAGCTGCTCACTAGAGACTTTGAGCACATTAAAGTTTGCCCAACGTGCCAAATTTATAAAAAATCATGTGAGTAAATTGTTTAATCTTTTATTTTATATTTTGCTCATGGATACCTTTCTTTCTTCAACTTCATTTTTATTTTACAAGGCTTTCGTTAACGAAGATGCTTCTGGAAATGTATTGGCATTGAGGCTTGAGAATCAGAATCTCAAGGTAATAGAAAAACTCATATTTTAATTTTCTTACCCTCAGGCACACCTCTAAATACTAACTTATTTTCTTTAATATTACTGCATTGCTCATTTTTTTAAATACTTAATGTATTTTTGTTATATATGCACGAGTGCTTCTATTTTATTTATTCTTGTAAGGTGAAAATGATGGAGGGTGTTTTGAAAAGTTGTTCCGATGACATCGCAGAGGTGAATCATGGGGAACAATAGAAAATATTTTGAATACCTTGTGTGAAAAAGAGAGGTGAAAGAGTGTATGATTAGTTACTTGTATAATAAACCAAAGGTAACTCATGAGTAAAAACTACAAATGGAGAATTTTACATCCTTCATGTTGATAATTGTGTTCCTAGGGAAAGAAAATGGTAAAATGGAAACTCCATTCTTCAAAACACCTGAGTTTTGGAGCACCCTCATGTTCTTATGCTTGATTGTATTTGTGAGAAATTCTATTATTTGGTAGTATCTACACTTAAGTGGATATTTGGTGCCTTGTGTAGAAAGAAATAACTCGATTGAAGGCTATAGTTGACAGAGGGGTTGAAAGACATGATGCTTTGATATCCACATTTCCAGGTTCTCCTGGGTCCATCGAATGGGTTGGACAACTTGAGTTCTCTAGTCCACTCATGTCTGCAAAAAAAGTATCGCATGTAAGTTAACTTACCATTATTGTGAGGAAAGGGCCTTTGGGATTTCTCTTTCCTCAATTATTATTATTCTTATATATTATTTCAGAAGAAGGATAATGATGCTGCACTTCTTGGAGCTTTTCGGAGAGAAAAAGATAAAGATGTGGCTCTAGAAGCTTTGGCAGCACAGAACAAGGCAGCTATGCAGCTGGTACGCTTTGGATAACTAAGTTTCTAAATTATTTCGGTGTTTATTGTTGTCATACCTCCTTTAGTAATTTCAAATAAAAGTAAATCAGATTATATTATTGGATATGATAATACTTGCAACATTCCATTTATTTAAATTGAATGAGCTTTCATACATTTTTATGGACCATTTTTGTCTTCCATAATTTTTGTTACATAGAAATTATTGAACATTATCATTTATCAAGAGTTTGTGTTCCTTGTAATTTTAGTTTGATAAATACCTTATTTATGCAATTGTTTATCCAAAATGATATATCAACTTGTTGTTGGATAATCCACTATTTTTTTTGCAAATCAGGCTAAGGAAAGAGAAGACGAGGCTCAATGTCTCAAGATGATGTTGAAATTTCGAGAAGAAGCAATAAAGAGACTCGAAGCTGTTGCGTTGAAACAAATGACTGTTGACACACACTTGGTTACTGAAAGAGATGACCATTTGAAGGAAATCAAGGTTTTACGTTCTCAAGTTGAGCGTAACCAACAGATTACAAGATTTGCGATGGAAAATTTACAAATGAAAGAAGAAATAAGAAGGCTAGTTATCATTTTATGTTTTGTGTTTCATTCTTTTATTTTAATGTTTTCTAGCACAACAATCATAAACATCCATGAATTCATTGATGTATCATTTTTTCTGATGTTAATTGATTTAGTTTGCCATTGCATGCAATATTTTCAGATTGAAGTTGTTTTGTGAGGATGGTGAGCGAGAAAGAATGAATGAACAAATTGTGGTTTTACAGAACAAGGTGACCATTTTTATTATCATTGTCACAATTCATCATCTTGAGTGCTAGTTAGTGCCTTAGAAATAAACAGAGAATGGATTTGAAATCATATTGTTACAAACATGGAAGTTCCATGTTCAAAATAAATCTAAGCCATACTTCCCATTGTGCTAGATTACCTCTATTAAGTTTGCATTGTTATTTGAACAGTCTCTAAACTTTCATGTATTTTGTCTATAATTTATACTCTTGCTTTATTGGTAACCTTTATCTTTATGTGCACCCTGCAGTTGCTAGACGCACTGGATTGGAAACTCATGCATGAGTCAGATCTTTCTGCAATTAAGGTTTTGGTTTCTTCTGCATATTGTACTAAAATTACTTAATGAGAAAATATATGAATCTAAATCATTTTTCTTTTCCTATTTCTGCATATTTGACTACACTTACTTGATGATGAAATATATGAATCTAAATCATGTCTCTTTTCCTATTTGAAGAAACAAGGTGTTCATAATAGAGATGATGATCTTCTCAATTTCAATCAGGTACAATGACCATGATGCACTGCGTTGTGTCTTGCATTTCAAAGGTTTAGATTATTTGTAATGGGGTCGAAAATGATTTTTTTCTTTGACCATGCCGAAGGATAAAAAAAATTATGCTGTTATTGTTTCAGCGGTATAAGGGGCATAGAATTGTGAGCATTCCTCTGCTCCAGATGATGAAATATGCTTAATATACATGTCATTCCCTTGTCATCAATTTTTAGTGTTTTAAACCATTCCGGACCAATATTGTCATGGCTTGCTTACATGAACAGTTTTTTCATGACAGGAATCTGCTACTTGGCAGACATTGTTGAACGAGGAGAACGAATTCCTTAAACTGCAGGTACATTGTTGAATTAAACTTTTTTATCCCAGAGAGTTTATGAAACATTATTCAGGCAATTCAATACCAATCTGAGATCAACTCCCTCCGAGAGAAGCTAGAATTGTACAATGAAGAAAAAGAAAAGTTAGGAAGGTTGACTTCCACTTCTCCATATAACTCCAAATTTAAATCCTATCCGAATGCGTTCCATTTTATGCCTACAACTATTTGTTGATTTCTTGAGTAACTTCTTTCCCTTGTTCAAAATTTCACAGGTGTGCCGTTGACTTGGAAAAAGAACTGGAGGGAGAGAAGCTGTTGAAAACTCATATGGCTGATGAATTAAAGAAGGAAAAACTTGAGCTAAAATCTTTGAAGGATACCCTCAATAACAATCAAAGTAATCAAAGTGAAATTAAAGCTATGGTTGATGCCATTGCTGTTGCCAGCCAGAGAGAAGCTGAAGCACACGAAGCAGCCATTTTATTGTCGAGAGAAAATGATGAGCTTAGGATGAAGCTTAAGGTCTTGACTGATGATAATAATAAACTGGTGGAGGTGTATGAAAATCTAGTTACAGATACACAGAGGACTAGTTTCCATGGATCTGCAAGGCCTCAGGGTGATGAGATGGAAGATTTTAGTGAAGTTTCGGAACATGACATTTATTTGAAAAGCGAAATTGAGAGTTTGAAATCTCAACTAGCGGAAATGCATGAAGAAAATGATAAATTGTTTGGTTTGTATGAGAATGCCATGCAAGAGAAAGCTGAAATGATAAGAGAGATTTCTCTAAAAAAGCTTGTTCAAATAGAAAGGGATACGAATCAGTGTGAAAATGAATGTGGCGAAGGAGAAATCAGTTTTCGTATACCATTTTTACTTAATGACAGTACAAGCCATGATTTGGAGGATCATTCAATGCACATTCATCAGAGTTCGTTTAATGAAACAAATTTATATGATGTCGAAGTGAACGATGAATTGAGCCAGTGTTCTGAATCCGATAATGTTGAGGAACATGTAATGCCCATACATGAGATTTTGTTGGATGAATCTTGCTTGAATGAAGTGGACCAAATGGAATTAGATGAGTTGAAAGCACCACATGAACAACAAGAAAATATTGAATTGATAGAGAATACGAGTATGGAGTTATATCGGCCGTTGATATCAAATACATCCAACGACAACAGAAAGATCTTTGAAAAGGAAGAAAGAATGGATCTATGTATAATGAAAAAGAAACTTGCTGATGCACAACAAAAGCTTTTAGGCTCTGCAGAAATAATAAGCATGCTAAGTTCACTAGAGAAAGCCGTAACTGACGTTGATCAGTTTTCGGAAAAAATTGCCACAGCAGAAAGAAGAATTCATGATAAAGAGAACAAATGTGAGCATCTCAAGATTTGTTTATCAGAGTTGCTAGAAAGGAAAGATCGGGTTAATAAGAAATTATGTGCAGTGAAGAACTCTATGACAAGCTTCTCTTCATCACTCGGTTACTTTGAGCAACATGAAGCTCTGGCTGTTTCAAAGCTGTATTTATCTACACAACATTTGAACCGAAACAGAGACAAACTAGCCAGTCTTCGATCCTCCTGGCAAGAACTGATAAATGCTCTTGCTATGATTAGAGAAACACAAGGCAAGCTGGAAAACATCATACAGAGCTTGAATTCTCGAATGGAGGAGGAAAATCAGAAGGTGGATAGCGAAAGAGTTCTCTTTGCTATTGATAATAATATTGATAAACAGGCCGGAGATTTTTCTAAGAGGACGTGGCAAGTGAGTGGCAAGGCCACTGCATTGCTGGAAGCTGAAGAGGAAAAGGGTAAACTTCAGAAGCAGATAAAACTTCAGAATGAACATCTTGTAGCTTTAAAGAAAGAAGCTGATGTAAAAACAATGGAGTTAAGCAAAATCGAGATGGAAACGCAGGCCCTTGAAACGAAAGTGCAGAAACAAGCAAGTTGCACCGAAGAAATCAACAGCAAACTTGAAACCATAATCCAGGAGAAAACAATGCTTTTGGAAATTCAACATGATGGAAAAGTTGAGCTTGAGAACATGATTATTGAGTACTATCAACGCTGGTTTGAAGCTGATATAAAAAACGAAGAGATCAAATTCATGCATGAAGAACTAGTGATTGACTCAAGGGAACTATATGATATTCGGAAATCGAAAGATGAAGCAGGAAACAGAAAGGCAAAGCTGCTTGAAGCTCTGAGGTGCAACACAAGCTGCATGTTTGAGAAGGTGCCTGATCTTCACAGTGCACTAGTGTCGATCGAAGAACTGTACGCTTTTCTAGAGCATTGCAGTTCATCTGTACTATGAGCACTAAACCATATGTATCTGTAGCCATTTAGATTGGGAGGATAGCAAAACTTGCAGGAAAATTGCCATTCATATGTATCTTTGACTAGTGTAATCTTGTTTAATCCACTGTTAAATCCAGATTTTTTGCACAATTGGTACTGCCGAAATGACCGGTATATTGGCCATAGGGTTGTTATTCGACCCGAACGAACTGAATTCTCTATGTTTATGTTCGTTTATATTTTTATTCGAGTATGTCCCTGTTGGTTTATATTTTATTCGAACAAGAATTCATGTTCGAATATTGTTCAAATACTTATATGAATGTTCACATTCGTTCAAATATTGTTAGATTAAAAATTGAAAATTAAAAGAATATAATTTAATATTGAAAAGAAAATAAAGAAAAACATTATAATACCTATAAAAAAATAGGAAAATAATGAAAGATAATGTGAAATATGATAGATTAGAATTTTTATTAATTCTATTATTTAATAATATATTTATATTAAATATAAATAAAATAATACATTTTTTCACGAACGTTCACATTTGTTCACGAAAATATTCGTTCAAATTATAAACGAACATGAAAAAATGTTCGAACAAAGTTCATATTTATATTCAAATGAATGAACACGGTCATATACGAACCGAACACATTTCGAACACGAATTGTTCGGATCGCATAACAACCCTAAGTGGTCATACCCTAACTCCATCTCTAATAATATACACTCATATTTTTCAATATTCTTGTTCAGGGTAAAAATAATATTCCTTAATATCAGGATGAATTATGTGTGAGAACAAATGGTAACCGATTATTGTAATGGAAAACACGAGGAATTATACGTGAAAAACTTGAGAACCAAGAGGAAAACCCACGGGGCACAACCCAAGAGAGGATGTCACTAGCAGAAAATATGAGTACATGATACAAATAAAGCGAGAGTTTACAGCTCTGTATGCTGGTGTTGTTATCTCCAGCTGAACTTGTCTTCTCCACTTAATCCTTCCCCATTTTATAGGGGTTCTTAGATGATTTATTTAATCATCAAATCTTCTCCTATCTCATCAGCCGTTTCTCGAGGTGATTAATATGACTTTTAGTGTGTAAAAGTCGTGAGGCGCAGTCTGAGATTGGTGGTGCAGCAATTGTTGACATTTGTTCATTCCCACCGATCGTGTGGATCGCCCAAAGCATCGTCCATTGTCGATCGGGTGTTGATGATGTCGATCGGTACTGACGAGTATCGATCGGGTTCTACACAACGGATGTCGATCGCCTATTTAAGAAAATACGCCGATCGATAATTGACTGCCATTTTGTACACCCGACCTGTCCGGTATGACCCGTTATTATAAATCCATGCATGTATATGTTCTCATTTGGAAGTGATAAATAGAACACCAACTCCAGCCCCACCTTGAGTGGATCCGTCGACATACATATCCCAACATCATCTTCTTACTCAGTGGCCACAATGGCTCTAGTCATCTCCACCACAAAGTCTGCCAAGACTTGTGCTTTGATTCCTCTACGAGACACAAATTCTAAATTCATTGCATTGAGTTGAATAGCCATTTGGACAGCCTTGTCGTGGTATCCGACTTAGATAAAACAACTTCCAAATGTTGATCGGTAAAAACTTTAATAAGACGACTCTCAAAATATTTCTTCAGTTTAACTGAAGCTTTCTTTAAAGCCAAGACGAACTTTTCAATGTTCGTGTATCCGGTCTCAGTAGGTAGTTGAGTATGACTTACATAATACACCGGTCGGGGTGTACCCCATCGCCGATCATCACCAGAGCAGCTTTAATTGCGACCGTCGATATTGAAAAATAAAGGACTAGAGGTTCTTCGATCGTCGGACTCACAAGCAGAGGCGGGCTCGAAAAATACTTCTTCAAATTGTCAAACGCCTGCTCATACTCTTTGTCCAATTCCAACTTATTGCCTTGTCGAAGGACTTTGAAAAATGGCAAAGCACGATCGGTAGATCTAGAGATGAATTGTTTAAAGGGCTAGTCGACCGGTCAAACTCTGGAATTCCTTTTTGTTCTTGGAGGCGTCATGTCGATGATGACTTTCGTCTTTTCTAGGTTGACCTCTATCCCTCTTTTAGAGACATAATGTCTAAGGAATTTCCCACTACGAATGCCGACGCAACACTTCGAGGGGTTGAGCTTTAGCTGGTATTTTCGGCAAACTTCAAAACAAATAGGAAATATGGTCATCATCATTAATAGACTTAACAATCATATCATCCACGTACACTTCCATTATTTTCCCTATCAAATGTTTAAATATTAAATAAACTAAACGAAGGTAAGTAGTCCCAGCGTTCTTCAGTTCGAACGGCATTGTAACATAGCAAAATATGCCACTCGGCATCACAAAAGAAGACTTTTTCTGATCTTGGCGAGCGAGGAAAATCTGGTGGTACCCAAAGTAAACATCCATTGTATTCATCATCATGCTACCGGCCACGGTGTCAACCAACCTGTAAATGCGTGGAAGGGGGTTTGGGTTTGATCTTTAGCGCACTTTGAAGAAAAATTATTCATTCTGTACATGCTACGGTTTTAATTCAATATTAGTATTGAATTCAAGTTTCAATTTATGGAAGTTTGAAAATTCCGATTATGCGTTTTTTGTTTGTAAGTGTCATGTTTTGCAAATAAATAACATTTTTTTGGTGATTATTAACAATTTTTTATTATCAACTTTAATTCAAAAATAAAGATTATGATACCGCAAATCAATCAAAAATAAAGACACATTTGAAGAAGATTAGCAATTTCATATCGTAATCACATAGATGTATGCTTATTGAGAACTGAGTTACATAGTGTGAATAGAGTGAGTGCAATGGTAAGCAATAAAGGTTTTGCAAATTATGGCAGTTTTGATCAAAGAATCGGGGCATTACTCTTTCCAAGGAAACTTGAATTTGTTAGCATCTAACTACATTTGCTGGAAGCAAAATAAAGCAACTGAAGTACTGATTTGTTCAAGAGTAAATTAAGATAATAGAAATGTAACAGACATATGAAACTTGATTTAATACGCATCTATGATCTATACAAATAATCTTTCAGTTGAGATTATGCCTTGTTCAAGATATAAAAAACACATTGATCCAGATAAAGAATGGCTATTTTCTCTTCTTGGAAACATGACTAATAGACCCATAAGAATACACGAAAATTTGAATTTGAACTGAAGCATGAGATTCAGTCATTGACTTAATTCTCAGTTTTTATTGATAAAACAAACTTGTTATTTATTTTAAATTTATATCATGACAATTCAAGCAGCATCACAAATGTTCATATGAAACTAATTGTTGCCAAACATGAAAGGCGTAGGTCCAGGATCAATTTCCGTCGTTATGTCCTCCAGAATTGGCTGATTTACATTGTGTGAAAAATTCCAGGTGTTTTCTTGGCTGGTCTCTGTCATTTCCAACATTTTACTCCACCAACTAAGATACTCATCATCATTTGGTTGCTAGTGACTGAATTCTCGATGCTTCGGGATATTCGGTTTCTCGGTAATGGATAATTTTCCAGAAACATGATTTAACTTAGGAGAATGTTTTGTGCAGGAGATTCTCATTGCTCGAGGTTTGATAACATTGGTTTCGTTTGCCGAGCATGATGCTTTGGGATTAACCCTTGTTTCAGCAACTTGTTTCTTCTTTACGTGTGAGTTCCAGAAGTTCTTAACATCATTAGCCGTCCTCCCCGGCAGTCTCCCGGCAATCAGTGTCCATCTATTTAATACATGAGTCATCTTAAGATATAAAAAACATTCTGGTATGTTTTAAAACCCTGGCCATAACTAGAAGTTGATGATGAGTACAAAAACTTGCCTGTTACCCAAAATTTTATGAAGACGAATTAGAAGATCAACTTCATCTTGTGTAAAACGACTGTGGTTTATATTCGGATTTAGATAATTCAACCATCGAACCCTGCAGCTTTTCCTGCACCGGTTCAATCCTGCAACCCGAATAACAATACAATAGCGCAGAAAGAAGAAAGGTTTATGTTAATTAAGTTACCAGCTCTGTGAGGAACCAAGTGCCATTTTCCTTCTCCATATATTTCAATACACTTTCTCAAGAGGATGTCTTCTTCTTTAGACCATCCACCTTTCCTCACTCCCCATCCATTCTTCTCCATCTTTGATGCAATATACCATATCATTATTCCCTTATATAAGTAGAAATTCCTAGAAACTTAAGATTAAACCTAATATTTTAAAGTTACAAATATACAATTCAATTATAGTACGGTACACGCGATTTATTTCATGTGAGATAATTATTCATTTTTTAATCTTATGAACTATAAATTTCCAGTTTATAANAGATTATATATTTTAATAATTAATAATAAACTAATTTGAATTTATTCGAGTACTAAAATGAAAATTGATTTTAAAAAATTTGAGAGATTAACAATAATTTTTACTCTTATATTATATATACAAAAAAAGAAAACTGTATTTTTACAGGAAAATAAAAGAGAAATTTATGTACACGGCATTATCACATCCATTGTGTGGCCTACAGTTAGGAGGATCATCACAAAGTCCATTCACCTCTTTCGCCCGACACCGACACCGACACGGCCCGCGTGCATTAAATGTGTGGTAGAAGGTAGTTAGACACTTAGTATGGGTCCGGGTCGGGTGCAAGTACGCGTCGGATAGAATATGTGGTTTATAATTTATAAGTCTTGGAATAATTATTGCCCCTTTTTCATAAATATTTTTATTATACAAAATTGTAAATGATAACACATATAAGTTTTTTTTGTTTATCTTTTTAAAATTGAGTTTGGGTGATATATGATAATAATAAATTTTTAAATGTATTTGATAAGTTATGGTATTATACGTGTTATTTAGTATAAAATGGTGATATTATGTATCATATTAAATTAAAAAATAATAAACATAATAATATTTAATTAATAAAAGTAAACATAAATTAGATTTTTTTAAAATCAGTATAATACCATATTTTAATAGATGTCATAAAATCATGATTTTTTTAAAGGTTATCATATTTATATTTTCTACTATAAAAAATCATGATATTGACATTACACGTCATGTACAAACAAACTCATACAAAAGTCCAAAAATACATAAAATATTGTAGTTATTATTTTAAATAATTTAATTAGTGTAATTTTAATTTCTATTATATCTTTGATTATCTAGAAAATGATATATTCAATCATAAATTGTATCCCAGATTCCCAAGTAATAAATATACAGGTAAATGGTATATGATCCTTTATAATCAATTAGAAGATTGAATAAATTCAGTTTATAAAACTTATTAAATTTCTAGAGTTAAGGTAAATTTATGAGAGAAGTGTGTATGGATATAACGTATAAAGATAAAACCATATTATAAGGCTCGATGTAGGTTTTGTCCGTCACTGTTTCCGCTATATCAGCACCCATGAATCTATGATTACATGGACGCTAATATGTTACAGTGGAAATACAAAGGAAGGACAATGGGTTGGGCATCCCTGGTACGCCGAAGACAATTTTTTTAATTTTTTATTATTATTTATATTCAAGTATATAATTTATATTTATTTAATTATATTATATTAATCAATTAAATTATATATATTATTTATAGTATTATAATTAAAATATAATTGTGTTAAAAATTATATATATTAATTTAATTTTGTAACTTGTTTCGAATTAATTATCGAAGATCTAAGAAATAACTACACCGAAACTTACAATGTGTTTGAAGATTATCTGATCATCCGGAAGGTTCTCTAGAATCGGAACCAATACAAAGAAAAATTGATCCAAATTTTCATACATATCTTATCTTCGTCGTCTTATCGATACGCATGATCTCGGAACCAATACAAAGAGGAATTTATTTTAATATTAATGTAATCTAATATTAAATTATTCAAACTTTATATATTTATATTGAATTTAAAATATTAAAATTGAAATGTATTATTTAATTATAAATAAAATAATAATATGATAAAATTGATGAGATAAAAATGTAAATAGAATATATATAGAGAATCTAATGTGGATGAAAGAGAAATAAATAATTATGTGTATGTGTGAGAAATTTTATAAGTAGAAGAGAATATGATATGTGTTGTGGTCTAAAAATCAGGGGTGTCAACAATCGTCCGGTTCGTTGCAAAACGAACTCATTTTTAATTTGTTTGTAGTGGGAAAACGATTAAGAATCAAATAGAAAATGATAAGACAATTTTAGAGTGTAAAACTCCTGAAAGAAGGGGAAAAAACCATTTGACTAAGAGTTAGAAATGCTCTTAGTCGATCCAATAATCAAGTTCTTCATTACAAATGTCATGTTTGTTTTTTAGAAATAACAAGGGAATGGAAAGATTAAGGAAAACCAAGAGAAAACCGAAGAAGAGAGTTTTCTCGTTTTCCAAGTGTCATTTTTATACGTCTTTCATGCTGTGTGAATAGTAGGGTGTCATTTTGTGCTTGTCCCATGCGTTTAGGTCGGCTCGTGTCAGGCGGGACAGCCGCCGGGCATGGCTCTATACGGCTGCGAGGCGCCAGGACTTTCGGCGCTACTAACCGACTGTCTACAGACCAAAGGAGGCTCATACGACTCTGTCAGGCACGCCTCTGACAAGATTATTAGAGGCTATTGTCACATGTTAAGAAATGCGGATGGCCCGAAGCATAGTCTGTGAACCTTGGACCGATCGGTCCTGATGAGAAGGAGAACGCCTGCCTCTATTGATCGGTCATGGTTAGTAAGAACGGACCTTCGGGCCCAACTGTTCTCGTCGGGCCGCCCATTCACGTGAGCTGGATCTGGGCCTTCAAGTTCGGCTTTTCTCACTTGGGCTGGCTTGGCTAAGCTTGGGCCTAACAAGGTTCGGGGTACCGGGTTCCGAAGGTCTCATCAATATGCATGTGAGAGAGTGATGATGTGTAGAGAGAGTTATATGGCGTAAATGGTTTTTGGCACGGACAATGTTACATATAACCTAAAAGATTTGAACAATTAATTTAATATAATCCACAATTCCTCTTATAGTCAATCCAATCCACATCAAAATTCAAATGTGGAGAATTTCATCATTATTCAACAATGCTTACCAATGTTTTAAAATTAAATTTTTGTATTGTATCTAATATCACCATGAGAAATTCATTATTCGAGAACACCTATATTTCTATATAATCATTTCTATGTCGAAAATGAAGCAGATCGAGATATTTTGATGATTGACATTGTTTACAGCTTACCGTGATATTTGGATCGAGTTACTTATTTACTGGACCATAGTGCCTAATTTAGAGATTAATGAGTCATTATTTATTGAATCCACTATTGATGGGCTTAGTGAGTTATAATTGGGTTGTACTAATCACATATATAAACATGATTAAAGTGTTAAGGAGGGAAACTTGGATTAATGACCTAATGGTGGTTTTATTGATAACCTAAAGGAGGCTGTCATTCATTTCTTTTTTCCGGCCAAGAAACCTACGACTGTGGTCACCATAAGATAATATTTTTCCCTTTGATTTCTACATCTTATTTTCTTGTTGTAAATCTACAAACTTGATGTTTATATTGGATTCTAAGGCTATGACCGTGGTGGTTTTTTATCCTTTATTTTGCAGAAAGGTTTTCCACCTATAAAAATCGTGTCTTTTTATTCTTATTCTCTTATTAAATTTCATTCGATCCATACCGATAAAAGGGGGTCTAAATTTTGTTATTGCTGATTTTTAGCAGCGATAACCGTATCAATTGTAAATTGTACTACAAGATGATGTAATATTTCTCGAAAGCAATGTTTTTATATTGATATGCAATTTCGTCCTGATCCAGAACGGAACGGCGGATATAAGGTACCATTAAAAAAAATCTAACTTTTTTTATTATTTTATAATTGTTTTATCGGGTTAGATTCAAATAACCCGATTGCATTATGAAAAACCCGATATCGGATGGTACCCACAAAATATAACTTTTTGTATATTGGATGTTATGAAAATATCCAAGCTTTAATTTATCTCATTTAGGTGTAAAGGGTGGGGATATATTATATTAATTCCAATGTTTTCATACCGGACTGTACCGTCCGATACATCAAATTTCGCTCGTTACCGATATTTTTTTTCGAATCGCCCGGTACCGAGTATTAGGGTCGACTTCCGAGTTTTTCGGGTGTGATCATAAAAAACTAATTAAATATTAATTTATTAAAAAATAAAATTTGGTACCGATCGATATACCGATCATACCGGTCGGTCCGGGCCGATATTAAAGCATTGATTAATTCTTAAAATTTAGGAAAGATTGCGACATTTTTAAAATAAGAAATTAAAAAAAGTTACACCTGTGGAATTTATATAATTTTATTTTTTAATATTTCATCTTTTCCAAATTCGTAATAAGGCCAACTTTGAGGCCCATTTACTTCACACTTTTATCTGCTAGGGTTCTCTGACGCTCGTTGACACTAGAATTAGGAATGAATGGGTTTGTTTGGTTGGGTGTTTAAAAAATCGTTCTTGTGAACTCACCGTCGTATTTTGGACATAAACCAAACAAAATGCGAATCGCGTTGTGGTGAACTTAAAAAAATAACGGTGGAACGGCAGCTTGTTTTAGTGGCTACCATGTCAACGTGATTCAAGAAATTATAAAAATATCCTCTAACCTTCCCTTAACTTAAAACTTTCAGAAACACACGGTTTTTAATTTTCAGAACCTAGGGCTGCTTCCATTCTCTCTTTGGAATTGGAGACGCATCAAACGAAAGTTCTTGCGGAGTTGGAGACGTATCTTTGGAATCATATAAGCAAACAAGAGCAAGATTCATTCATTCAACAAAAGGTTTGAGGAAATCAACTATTTTTATGGCATTCTTTCGTTTCAATTTTTGTATTTTACTATTGGGAAGTTTTTTAAACTTAATTTTTAAATGAGGAGCTAAGAGGGTAACAAACCAACAAAAGAGGAATCGACAAGAGCAGTAATTTACTTATAGAACAGTTTGGGCTAGTATGAAAATACCAATATCAGTTTGCATGTATGTTTGATGTCTGTTTTTTTTTCTGCGAATGAAAGTAGAAGTGCATGAATCAAATTTTATTTACAACCATATGTTAAAACATAGAAAGTTAGATACATATGTTGTGATTAATTCAGGTTTCATTTGTTGTTCATGATTTGTTGTTATGGATTTTATAGATGCATATTTTTTAGTTTTGTTAAGATTATTGATCATCGATATTTATGCTAATGTTCTGCTAATTTTCACCCAACATCAACAACTGATTTTTTAAGTTATTGCACTAAACACCATGGAACGTTCTCCATCTCGGTTTTAACTTTACGGCTATGTTAGCATCAGTGCATCTTCTCCATTTGTTATCATTCTAATTCTATTTACTTTATTTGTTTATTATGTGTTGAATTACTTTTTTACTCAGTTATGACAGACTCACAGAATACAGATTCTAGAACACCAGCGTATTGGGATAAACATTTAGTTGAGATTTTTGTTAGATTATGTGCACAAGAAGTAATTAAGGGGAATATACCAGGTACTTTTTTAAATAAAGTTGGTTGGGGGAATGTGATAACTAAATTTACTGAGGCGACGGGTAGAACTTACTCAAGACACCAACTAAAAAATAAGTGGGATGGTTTGAAAAAAGAATGGGTTGTTTGGTTGAAATTGAAGACCTCAGCATCGGGTTTAGGTGTCTCTGAAGCAACAGGGAGTATTAGTGCCGATGAAAGCTGGTGGACAGAAGCATTAAAGGTAATTAAATTTGTGAATTTTAATATTGCATAAAATATTAAAACTAATATTTTGTTTTCTCTTATTATGTAGGAAGATAATAGATATATTAAATTTAAAACTTTTGGACCAGCCGGAGAGGAAGACCAAAGAATAATGTTCACTGGTATTGTCTCTACCGGTGAACACATGTTCACTCCTGCTAGTACGGATCCATGCCCTACTATGGAAGGAACACAAAGTTTTGATAATACAAACTTTGAGAACCACAATTTAGAAGAAGGACATGAATTTGATTTTAGGATGACCCCGAACCGAGAGAGTGAATATGTTCCACCCTCATTTGGAGATGACAATGATGGCTCCCCCGCTGTAGAGTCCTCTAGGGCTAGGAAAGGACGGAGAGAACAAAAGAAACGGAAGAGAAATGTGGATAACACAGATTCAATGAAGTGTCTCACTTCCTCTTTACACGATATCTCCTCAACTGACTTTGAAGCATTGCAGATTTATCGTTGTTTGAAGGTGTTGCGTGAACTTCCTAGTGTAGTGCATGGCAGTGACTTTTATTATGATGCTATCTGGCTCTTCGAAAACAAGTTCAATAGAACTTGTTTTCTAGGCACGACTACAGATGAGGAGAAGTTCGATTTCCTGATGCATGCCCTTGCTAGACGTGATAGACAGAATTAAATTTGTTGATTTTAGTTTGTATGTTGAAACTTGCTATGAGTTTAATTGTGGATTTGTTTAGTTTCGATATTGCATTTATGATAATCTTTTTATTACTACTTTAAAGCTTACTTTATACCCGTATTATTTATTTTGTACAGGTATAATGTCAAATTGGAGCGATCGAACTGATTCAGAGAGAAATAAAGTTAAAAGAAAATAGGGATGGTTATCGGACAGAACTTATATGAAGTGACGCTACATTCAAAATATGCTAAGGTGAGTACTTCAATCCCACAAAATACACGTGACTATAGTGGTGCACAATGGTTGAAATACATACTAGATGGACATTGGAGGGATTGTCTACACACATTTCGAATGAGGCCAAATGTCTTTCATAGACTATGTACTCTACTTGGTGATCGTTATGGTCTTTCCGGTATTGGTAGTTGCTCTATTCAAGAGCAAGTAGGTACTTTTATGATGATTGCTGGATTAGGTTTACCTCGACGTGGTCCGGTATCTGTTGATTTTCAACGGTCAACATACACAATTCATCGATCATTTCACGCTGTCCTCCGAGCATGTGTTGAAATGTCACGTGATTGGATACGACAATACCGTGATCCTATGTTGACACCTCATAGCATGGAGCATGATCCTATGACTTGGCCATTTTTTAAAGTATTTTCAGCTCTTTAAATGTTAATTATTCTAAATATTTCTTAACTTAGTAAGAAATTATAGGATTGCATTGGTTGCATCGACGACACACACATACTGGCTTGCATACCCGATGATAAGAAACGTCCTTGGATAGGACGAGATGGGAAACCATCCCAAAATATAATGGTTGTTTGTGACTTCGAGTTCAACATAACATATTGTCTAGCAGGCGCTGAAGGTTCACAACACGATTCTAGGATACTACGTGAGGCTGTACGTGATCGTAGAATGATGTTTCCAATGCCACCTACAGGTAACTTTCACTTTCATAATGAATATTTATTTACTAGTCTAAGTACTAAAATTGTTGATTTGTAATAGGAAAATATTATTTGGTCGATTCCGGGTATCCAAATATGTCTGGATTTTTAGCTCCTTATAGAGGGATGCGTTACCATCTGGCACAGTTCAATACCCCTAACTATCACAGAACCAATGAAGTATTTAACCACATACACTCTAAGTTACGTTCAATTGTTGAGCGTACTATAGGAATGTGAAAAGTGAAATTTAATGGTCTTACATCCATTAGAAGACGAATAGATATTAAAACTCAAGTTACACTTGTGCCAGCAACGATGTCTATCCATAATTTCATTCGGCAGGTAGATAAAGATGATCCAGATCATGAAGCAATTGCGAATCAAAGAAATCTATTTATGTCGATGCAAGAATCAGATTATATAGATGATGAATTAGACAATTATGTAACTATGAACGGTATCAGGGATCAAATTGCTATTGCCATTATTGCATCTCGCTCGGGTAGACATTGAAGATAAATATGATTTTTGTAATGTTTGTCTTGAATTATGTATAACTTTTCTATTAATTTGGATATGAATGTTATTAAATTTC